>JAEAOA010001475.1:582500-802500 GCA_016746295.1 Potamilus streckersoni
CACATATACCTCCCACTCGATAACTTGTGCACAATGGGGTCCACAAACATAGACCGCACTATAAGTGAGGGTGCGAGTTACCAAGGGTCCTTGAAAAATTAAAAAAAAATTCTGCTTAGACATTAAGACAACTGCAGGAGGGGAGGCAAAAGGGAACTAGGCTGTTTAACATAATGAGGTTATCAACTTAACAAGGGTTGAGATAAGCAGGAAAAAAAAGCATAACAAAGAAGGATTTTTGTCGGGACCAGACCAAAATGCTTGACATACACAGGTTATCGAGATAACCATGGTCGAGATAAGTGAGTTTGACTGTAATTCGAATGAATTCCAATGGTGTTTTGAAAGATGGTCAGTAATCTACTGATGTGCCAACAATAAGCAGTACTGAAGAATCAATATAATCTCAAAATATCTTTAAATGAATTCACAGTAGTCAAATGACAGCTATTATTCCAAGTAATATGAATATCTTGAGCACAGTTGTTCCAACAAATAATTTAATTAAATAAATGAATCAATTCTCTCAGTATAACACTTCCAAGACTGGTAATAATAATAGGAATGCCTAATTCTATATATTAATTTTCTTATATAGTCATAATAACATTGAGAAATGCATATCCATTCCAGAATGATTTAACCCTTTCCCTCATAGAGTGTATGGCTTTTTAGCCCTTCGATACGCATATAGCAAAGTTACCCCGTGCAGTCCGCAATGCATGGGCATGTTAAGCAGTGAAGTGTATTTTACTTTTAACAGCAATTTTAACTATTTTATGTTTTTTGGTACACATATATTATGTATGGAAAGATTTAAGAGTAAAATACGGTCGTTATATCTGTACAATTACTTTTCACAAAATAATTTTGTATGTGCTTTAATATCTTGAGAGAACTCATTCACTATCAAATCAGTGAAGCCACGTGATCAACCGTAGCGGGAATTTCACATACTCAAAATTTACAAGTTCTTTGTCTGCATCTACATCACTAAATCAGCTGAATTTGATAATTTATAAAAACTAATGGCTTCCTACATCAGTATCAGAGCCTTTACCTAAGTTATTGAAGCTTTCATAGTTGTGATTATACTCTAGTAAGTTTTGAACGATATCCGAGAACACCATTTTGTCGAATGGAGAATACGACAAAGTTACGACCTACTTATGTTAAATAGCAGATTTCGACCAGAACATAAGCTGTGACCACATGATCTGACGTAGTGGTCATTCCCACCAAAATTGATCAGTGCATGATGAAGATATCCAATCAAAGTTCATCAGTGCATGATAGTGCAAAATCCAAAGTTTATAAGTGCTTAACTGTAAGATATCAAATCAAAAGGTGATCAGTGCATGACAGTAAGATATCCAAAGTTTATCAATGCATTATAGTAAAAAAACAAACAATGCATGACAGTAAGATAACCATTGAAAGTTTATCAGTGCAGGTGTCTAGTTTAACTGCCATGCAGTGTGTTATGCATACTTAAATTTTTTGTGTACTTGTCCTTTGTCCATCATTGATGGAGGGTATTAAAAAAATGGCTGCCTTCATTTTTAAATTTTTTTTAAAAATGTTGTTTACTGATAACTGAATTCAAGACTAAGCCTTCTTTGAAAAATTAGAATGTTTTTGAAACAAACTTGTGACCAACATCCTGGTCATTCTTATTGTGGCTTAGATTTTTATATGTTATCAAAATTATTCATTCTTTCTTTAAGTTCAACGCTGGATTGCTTTACTGTTGTCAGGGGTCAAGCTAGACTTAAATTTTAGGGAGAAGTGACTTCTTCTTTTGGTCAGAACAGGGAGAAGTGGGAGCTAAACAGGGAAAAGTGGGAGTTAATCTGGGAGAAGTGAGACTGAAATAATAAACACGATATATATATGTATAAGCAATGTCTTTATTTTCAAGTTAAAAAATGTGTTATTTGTGAGTATCAATATCTTTTGTACACGTATAAAAAAATTATATTCATACCCAATCTGTTCATACTTAGTATATGTGTTTTTGAATTGAAGTAAATGCAGTTTATTTTGGCTGTATGACTTAAAAATCACATCTGTAGCTATACATTGCAATTAATTTTCACTGATAGAAGTAACAAGATTAGAGCCTTTTAACAGCAAGTTGGTAAAAATGCTTAATAAACTACCACTTAATTATTTTCTTTTCTTAAGTTTTGTGTACAATTGGAGTCAAAAAGATTTGTAGCATTCTTTGAAACAGCCCCTAATATATGTACATAGGAATAAATGCACAGATGACTTCAAACCACACTGTTCGTCCTAATTTCATTACTAAAATTATTCATAGACAACACACTGAAGCACTTAAGTTGATATATAACTAAACTGGACCCTTTTTTTTACATCTAACCGAAAATCCAAGAATTGGTCTTGCACAGAGCGAGTACATCTATTTTTAGACGGAGAGGGGGGCTTTTCTCGAACTACACACTTTCTTGCTTCGTTACAAAAACCCATTAAAAGTTCTGCATATTTATGGTTTGTCTATTTACTGGTAATAATGACATGCATTGGTTAAATATTATTTGCTTCATTACTATATATATATTTTTCATATTTTCACAGTTTAATGAAGTGGTATATCAAATACGCAGCAATTTCCACCATTAAAATATTTACGGTTTCAAACTGATTTTATACAGAAAATACGTAAATACGGCTGTTAAAATCTCCATTTATTGAAAATAGGATATAAATTAGAAAATGCTCTTCACCGATCATATTTTTAAAAGCAAATTACTATTTGCATATTGATGTTTTAATTTCAAAACAGAATTTGGTATAATTTTATCATAGCACTGTAGGTCATTAATACTTTACACAAAATCATTGCTTTGGAATTGATGTGAATTCGTTCAGAAAATTATGTATTATATCATTGTGATACATCAAGCTCATACAAGGCGTTTGGTTCATCAGCACATTCACTAATGGAATTTTTTTTAACCACCCTGTACATTTGGACTTTGTTAGAAATTTAAGGATTATTTCAGATTTACTTCACAAAACTAGCAAAAAGTCTAAAGACTGCTACAGAGTAATATTTTCTTGTGATTGGTCTACAAATGCATGGAATATCTTTCACTTAATTAGGCATTGTGTGTCAAGTTTTGGCTGATATTGATCAATTAAAATATAATTGTGGACATATAATCATTAAATTAATGCAAATATTGATACAGTAAGTTGAAGAAAGTATGTTTAAAGAGGTTTTTGTTGTTTTTCTCATTGAACACAAAAAGCTCACAATTGATATTGTAATCAGTATGCAAAAGGTTTTAGTTACCTAGAAGTTGGGAGAGGAATGGGGTCTTCAGAAAAGGCAAAGTTGACTTTTTCATTATATATATATGTGGGTGATCTTACAGTCAGTTACTTTGCATGAATTTCCCATTAGTATGAACCCTGTGTTTTTAAATTTTAAGTTCTGTGTTTGTAGAGAAATAATGCTATTTTCCATTATCAGAATTTTGCATAGTGCTTGTTGTTGACCTGTATATACATTTATTACAGTTAAACTCGTGCATTTTCCATATGTGCAGTGGATCTTGCCTCCATACAACCTTATCACTTGTATAATATGTTAGTCGTAAACCATTGGTCATTATTAAATATAGAGCATCACTGACTGGGACACAATTTTAAGAAAATGCATAAATATATAATTATTAGGACAAATATATTGTGGACTCTGAGTTGGGAAAGTGAGCATCAAAAAAGACCCTACATGATTATACATGTTGAATGTTTATCTGATGTAGTTATGTTTGTATTTACAAAGGTTATGATGTAACATAGCTGGGTTCTATGTGATGACATTATTGGCAAATAATATATAGAGCTGTAGATAAAATGTTAAATCTTGTTGGGAACTAAATGCCAGTTTTAGGAATTTAATAGGGTATTTTGTGAACAGAAATGAATTACGATAACAGTATGTCATTAAGATGTTATTCATGTCTTTTAGAATGAATCAAAAATCATCATATTCTTGGTCTTTACGGTTATATTAATCTGAGCAATTCTTCTCAGATTGATGAAGTTCTCTCATTTCAAATTGGAACAAAACATCCAGAACTTGCCCCTGTAGTTTATATGGAGTAATTGCACCATAAAGATAATGAACTCTGTTTTATACAGGAACATTATTTTGGCATCTTTGAAATAAATGTTTAAAGTTGAATTGTTTTGCATTATTTAAACGTACATATATTAAAAATATTGTTTTTTAGGTAATTTTTTATGTGTAAGAAGTGCCAATATGCTACATATATAGTGCCGAGAATACATTAAGACTAGATCAGATTTGATAGCATTTAATTTGTTATGAATTTTTACAGTATTCTGCTGATAATAGTCTAAAAAGAGCACAGGTAATATTTGGTCTATAAAATTGCATATATATATATATATATATATATATATATATATATATATATATATATATATATATATATATATATATATATAAAACATATTGATTTATTTATGATGAGTTTATAAAAAAATTATGATACTTTTCTTTTTCAGAGGTAGTAGGTTAGAGCAATAATATATCTGAATTATCCCCAATGACTGTTTTAATTTATTTTATCATTAATATTTAGTTTAAGCCAACCCAGACCAGTGATCTGGAAGAATTTGATTCAGATGTATGGATCCTATTGTATGGAGGGAAAAGTACCACAGAAGAATCCCCAACAGTTGTTCCTACAGATTCCATTAAAAAGCCATTTTATGAGCCAAACAAGAAGATCAATCAGTATGTTTTGCTAAAAATACTGTAAATCACAAAATGTTTACAGAACTAAAATTTTAACTAATTTTGAAAGGCTGAAAATTGTAATTAATTTCGTTTTATGTACTTAATATGCCAAGATTTAATGCAGACAGAGGTTATTATTGATAGTATATGTATAAAAAATTTACAGAGTGGCATAAAATTCTGTTCTTTATAGTTGGGAAATGCTTAAAATGTCAATAGAATTTATCTTGAAAATATCAAAATGTGAATATATATTGTTTCTTAGACACATGTATTACCCATTTAGCATTTTCTTCATTGAATACATTACCTAATTCCATTAAGATTATCAATTAACGTAGCAAAAAAATGTACCTTTTAACCTTTTATGCCTTGTTCATATGAGATAGGAGGTAGACATGCAGAGGAAGTAGGAGTCTGTCATCTTGTGTTGGTTCTGTGGTGTAAATTTTTCTTTTTGCATTGGATAAATCAAGTTTGTGTTCAGTATTTATTATATATATATATATATATATATATATATATATATATTATATATATATATATATATATATATATATATATATATATATATATATATATATATATATATATATATTATATTTAAAAAACAACTCTAATTTATTTTTATTTCATGTTGGAAATTCATTTTTACATGCCAAATCCTGGGAAAACCTCAGATTCTATTTGTGTGGTCTTTCTTGAGGCATGGACCTTAACTTTCATGTCTTGTGTATTCATTTTAGTTGGGAAGAAGTTGTAGAACATACATGTTCAGTGGCTTTTCCAAACAAATCTCTGGAGACTGTTCCTCCTGATGAGGATGCTGTCAAGAAACTGCGTGATATTCCTGTCAGCTGGACAATGGAACATGATGAGGCTCTAGTCCGGCTAATGTCACATCACATCTCTCCAGAAAATGACCAGCTCGGAACCATCAAGAACTATGTTGAGTCAATAGATGTCTCTTCCTATATGGTATGCTAACAACTTGTCTAAATTGTCAATATAGACTTGGAATAAAATTCCATGTTATTTAACTTTTAGATCTTATATAGTATGTTAACTGCCAGTCAAAATTATTATTGCGGGCATGGAATAAAATTCCATGTCTTGAGACTTTTAGATGCATCTTCTTATATGGTGAGTTAACAATCTGTTAAAATTATTATTACAGGCATGGAATAAAGTTCCATGTCTTGAGATTTTTAGATGCATTGTTTTATATGGTGTGCTAACAACCTGTCAAAGTTATTACAGATATGAAATAAAGTTCATGTCTCTTGACATTTGGATGTATATTATATGGTATGCTAAGAGCTTGTCTGAATTATAAATAATGGGTTGATATAAAGCTCAATGGCATTGACATTTTAGAAAATACATTTAATATTTTTCACAAAAAAACGATTTGCAATAATAGATCTTTCTGGGTCATGGTAGATAGCAAATTGGGTAAAATGTTTTCTCTCTAAGGTCTTCCTAAGGTCTAAATAGGGTTCATTGATGGAAATATAAGAAGATATGAGTTCGAGGTGAAATTTTGTAATGGCAAAATAATTTAACAACTGGTATTGTCTTGGCTGTGCAGATTAAATTGTATTATGATGCACAAAATACTCCTCTAACTTTATGAAAATATTACAAACTTTACAGCTCAAACTGAAAACTACTTGATAAATTCATTAATAGAATTAGATATTCGAAGTTGACCTGAAGAAAGGTAAAACTGTTCCTGTAAATAGGTGACAATATTTTTCATAAGAAAATTATCTTATCCCAATATATTTTCATATGAAATATTGGATAAATCCATTAATTTCTTCATAGCTTTCAAACCTTTTTTAACAATAGTGTGAGGTTTTTAGCTTAGATAGCTGTGTTCTTAAAGTTTTACATTGTTATATTAAGCAAGACAGTAGATTTTAAATCATGTTCTGGAAACATAAGTTGTAATAAAAAGTATCAGGAGTTTAGTTGGGGAAGAGAGTGGATATGCACCAATTTAGTGCAAGTCAGAGTTGACTTCACATTCCTGACATGTTAAGCAAAGTTTCATGGATGTGATGGACAGTTGCTTCCGAATTGTCTCTAGTGTGATCCCTGAGCCTTTAAAAGTAATAATCCCTGAACTTTAAACAATAATAATAGTTAAATAAGCTTTGCCCTTTCTTGGATATTACAGGCTTTGTAATAAATATATTGTTGTTAAAACACCCATCTTACAACAATAATAAATTTATAGTAAACTTTCATAAAGAGTGAAATTCAGTAAATCTTGAGTTTTAACTCTAAAAGGTGAAATTTAGTGAAATTCACTAAATCTTGAGTTTTTATAAGGAAAACATTTTTTTAAAAGAAAACTATTAAATGTTACAATTAATATTGATCAAGCATATAAGTGCTCTTCTCTCTTGCAGGAGGAGTTTGGTCCCAGTTCTTTGACAGATGGAGATCCAGATACTTACTGGGAGAGTGATGGTAGTCAGGGACAACATTGGATCCAGCTTAGAATGAAGAAGGGAACTATTATTAAGTATGTATTGGTATTGAATATATAAAGTTTCATTAAAATTGTTGGAACTATTATTTTCCCATCTGAACTTCAGACTTCTCATAATTTTTTCATTCATCTATTTGACATGCACATTCTGCCATTTGTACCTGTTAGAGTTAATATTGGTCCATTTGATCCAGTAGTTTTCATTTGATATACTGATAAGTTGTTTAATATGCTTTATTTATTGACCTAGGCTTTCGATGAGTTATTCTTTGTGTGGCAAGCATTTAAGGAGCACAAATTTATCGATTCATATTTACTTGGGGTTGATGTTTTTATGTGGTAATCTACTACATAATATTGTAATAATGATCAGACTGGGATAATGTTGTGCCTGGTAATCTACTGTATCATGTTGGGATAATGATCAGTCTGGGATAATGTTGTGTTTGGTAATCTACTGTATCATGTTGGGATAATGATCAGACTGGGATAATGTTGTGCCTGGTAATCTACTGTATCATGTTGGGATAATGATCAGACTGGGATAATGTTGTGCCTGGTAATCTACTGTATCATGTTGGGATAATGATCAGTCTGGGATAATGTTGTGCCTGGTAATCTACTGTATCATGTTGGGATAATGATCAGACTGGGATAATGTTGTGCCTGGTAATCTACTGTATCATGTTGGGATAATGATCAGACTGGGATAATGTTGTGCCTGGTAATCTACTGTATCATGTTGGGATAATGATCAGACTGGGATAATGTTGTGCCTGGTAATCTACTGTATCATGTTGGGATAATGATCAGTCTGGGATAATGTTGTGCCTGGTAATCTACTGTATCATGTTGGGATAATGATCAGACTGGGATAATGTTGTGCCTGGTAATCTACTGTATCATGTTGGGATAATGATCAGACTGGGATAATGTTGTGCCTGGTAATCTACTGTATCATGTTGGGATAATGATCAGACTGGGATAATGTTGTGCCTGGTAATCTACTGTATCATGTTGGGATAATGATCAGTCTGGGATAATGTTGTGTTTGGTAATCTACTGTATCATGTTGGGATAATAATCAGACTGGGATAATGTTGTGTTTGGTAATCTACTGTATCATGTTCGGATAATAATCAGACTGGGATAATGTTGTGTTTGGTAATCTACTGTATCATGTTCGGATAATAATCAGACTGGGATAATGTTGTGCCTGGTAATCTACTGTATCATGTTGGGATAATAATCAGACTGGGATAATGTTGTGTCTGGTAATCTACTGTATCATGTTGGGATAATAATCAGACTGGGATAATGTTGTGCCTGGTAATCTACTGTATCATGTTGGGATAATGATCAGTCTGGGATAATGTTGTGTCTGGTAATCTACTACATAATATTGTGATAATGATTAGATTGGGATAATGTTGTGCCTGGTAATCTACTGTATCATGTTGGGATAATAATCAGACTGGGATAATGTTGTGCCTGGTAATCTACTGTATCATATTGGGATAATGATCAGACTGGGATAATGTTGTGCCTGGTAATCTACTGTATCATGTTGGGATAATGATCAGATTTGGATAATATTGTTCCAGGTGATCTATTTTATGAGATTGGGATAATGTTGTGTCTGGTAATCTACTGTATCATGTTGGGATAATAATCAGACTGGGATAATGTTGTGCCTGGTAATCTACTGTATCATGTTGGGATAATGATCAGTCTGGGATAATGTTGTGTCTGGTAATCTACTGTATCATGTTGGGATAATGATCAGTCTGGGATAATGTTGTGTCTGGTAATCTACTGTATCATGTTCGGATAATAATCAGACTGGGATAATGTTGTGTCTGGTAATCTACTGTATCATATTGGGATAATGATCAGACTGGGATAATGTTGTGCCTGGTAATCTACTGTATCATGTTGGGATAATAATCAGACTGGGATAATGTTGTGCCTGGTAATCTACTGTATCATATTGGGATAATGATCAGACTGGGATAATGTTGTGCCTGGTAATCTACTGTATCATGTTGGGATAATGATCAGTCTGGGATAATGTTGTGCCTAGTAATCTACTGTTCATGTTGGGATAATGATCAGATTTGGATAATATTGTTCCAGGTGATCTACTTTGTTAGATTGGAATAATGATCAGACTGGGATAATATTGTTTCAGGTGATCTACTTTATTAGATTTGGATAATAATCATATTGGGATAATATTGTTCCAGGTGATCTACTTTATTAGATTGGGATAATAATCAGATTGGGATAATATTGTTCCAGGTGATCCACTTTATTAGTTTGGGATAATAGTGTTCCTGGTAATTTGCTGTATCATGTTGGGATAATAATCACATTGTGATAATGATTAGCCTGTAAGCCTATTCAATCATATTGCATTTTACCATTAAGAATATCAAGGTGTTCATTGATTCTGGAAATATTTTGATAGTGTAACTCTTAAATTGACATATTATGAAACAAGAATAAATAGACATACACAAATTACCTGCATTTCTTTGAAATATATTGTACAAATAATAATAGTCCATGTGTGTGCTTTTCTCATGAAAGTCATCAAATTGTTGATATGTACTTGTTGGGAATTAAGCTTAGATAAAGCATTACCATACTTTAACCAAGTCATATAAATAGATTTTAAATGTTGACACTATTTTCCGAGATGATGTAAAGTAATGCACATTATAATAAAATTAATTTTAAACTCCTTTATTGTATTTTTTTCAAAATATTATTTTACCACAACCAAACAACATATCAGTTTTTATCAGGTTGTAAATGAAAAGTGTTTTAGTTTGATCTTGTATTCAAATCTAAAGAACCTTTTTTTTTGTAATTGCAGCAGTTTTGATAGCCAAACTGGTAACTAAAAAAAATGCTTGCTTAAAACACTAAGTATACTTATTCAATACAGTTACTCAGTTGACTGCATCTTTCTGACAAATTATCTTATACTGGTTGTTTGTTTCCTTAGCTGTGTCTTTTTATTAGCTCTGCTGGCGATTAATTAGAATAGCTTATAAATGGTTTGTTGTCCGATGTCCATCCATGTTAGCACAGACTTGTTATCGCTACGCTTCCAAAACCACTTTGAGGATTGCCATGAAACTTTGCATATACATTCATCTCATGGTCTAGTTAGTCCTGGATCAAACTGCTGCCTGCAGTCCAAAATTTTGTTATCACTAAACCTTCAGAGTGGATGGGGTTTTGCTTATGACGTGTAGTTGGTTCTAAATAAAAATGGTTCAGATCCAAAATAAAATGGTTCAGATCCAAGGTACAATATTGCTGTCATGGAATCCATCTTGTAAATCTTGTTGTTACTACTCCTGCATGGATGGTCTTATCAGCATAGGGTTTTCACTAAAAGACTTGATATCTAGTTGATCCTAAATGTCAGTGGTGTGGTCCAATATGGCCAGCAGAGTAGCTGTCTTTGAAATCTTGTTATTGTCAGTATGGAGTTTTCATTAAAAGACTTGTTATGATGTCTGGTTAGTTCTAAATGGAAATGGTGCTGATTTGGTTTCAAATATGGCCACCACAGAGGCCATTTTGAAAATTGTATCACTTCTCGTAGTACATGGATGGTCATATCAACATGTGATTTGAACTAAAAGACTATTCATGATGTCTAGTTTGTCCTCAATGAAAATGGTGCTTTTTATGATGTCCAATATGGCCACCACAACAGCCATTTTCAAAAGCTTATCACTTCTCCTAGATGTATGGTAATATTTTCATGAAAAGATTTTATGGCATTTTAATGGTCCCAAATAAAAATGGTGCTGATCTGATATCTAATATGGCTACTACAGACTCCATCTTGAAAATCTTCCTATCACAACTCCTCCTGAACAGAAAGTTATATTGAATTGGGATTTTGCCAAAAGATTTCTGATGTATGCTTGCTGCTAAAAGAAAATTGTGCTTCTCAGTGTCTAATATGGCTGCCACAGTGGCAAGCTTGAAAATCTTATCATTACTCCTGAGTGAATGGTCATATTATCTTGGGGTTTTCATTAAAACACTTATAATGTTTTGTTCATCTTAAGTGAAAATGGTGTTGATTTAAAATCTACAATGAGACCATCATAAAAGTCTTAGCTACTCTTCAAGGAATATGCATTCACTTTGATATTGGTTTTCGTCAGAAGGGTTTTTGTGGTGTCTGCTTGGTTCTAAATGAAAATAAATGACCCTGAATATGAACACCTCGATTCCCCAATGAATGGCTTTATCAATATAGGCCAATATACTTTTTCTGGTACCTTGTTAGTCCTAAATGAAAATGGTACCAGTCATACATCCAGTGTGGCAGTAAAGACAGTTGTTGTTACAATCATTGAATGGATGATCATTATGACATGGGGTTTTCACCCAAAAATTCTAATGATGTTTTGTCGAAAATGGTGCCAATCTGAGAAAGAATATGTCCCCAACAGTTAATAATTTGAAAATCTTGTTATCACAGAAGAATATTTGAAATAGTTTCAACACTCATCAGTAAAAGGAAGAAATGGTCTTAATGTGAATTCACGGAAATTCTTTTCACCCAGTAGAGTGTCACTCCCATCACTCCCTTTGTGACTTTTGTTTTAATTTTCAAGGAAGCTGCAGATAACAGTTGAAGGTTCTGATGACAACTACCTACCTTCCAGGCTTGTAATTCAGGGTGGGGAGGCAGACAATCTGAAAACTCTTAACACAATTAGTGTGGACTGGTAAGAATCTAATATCTAATGTATTAACCGTCATGTCAAGATAATTATTATGAAGAAGGAATCTGCATCTATACCAGACATATATGAATGAACTATAAATGTGCTTAGCAGACACATATCCCTTTGCCACTATGGTGTATTTAAATGTCTCAGATGCAATGTTATATATTTTAAGTCAAATAGAGCAGTTAATCTATAACATGTTTACAGAATTAAGTGATTAATTTACTTGTTCCCAAATCTGAACATTATAACAAAGGTCAGTCTTTCAATCTGTGAGAGCTTTTAAAAGTTATTGTTGGATGGAATTTGTTTTCCAAACAAGGGCCATAAATAGATTAAAATCGAACTTGATCTATGTTTTGTTTACATAAAGAATTGTGCTATATTTGCTATTAGTCCATGTAATGTTTCAAATAATATTAATCAGAAACAGAATTTGCAGTACAAGGAGAAATTAAGTTAAAAATGCCACAATATAGTAAAAACTGTTCCATTGAAACATACCTGGGACCCAGGGAAGGCACTTTTGATGTGGGGTACTCACCCATAGATGCATTTGAAAATTTTCTTTTTATTTTAGTAAGAACTCTATCAAATCAAAGTATCCTGGCATATATTTTTAAAAACTGCCATCCCTGTGTACCATGTATGTTCAAATGGAGCTGCCCTAAAAATGTGACAATTAAATTAAGTCAAACTTGATTTAAGTTTCCTCAGTATGAGACCCTATGTTTAATTTGAAGGCTGTCAAAAATAAATGAGTATAAATGGAATTGATTATGGAAGGGCAAACTGCTCAATCATACAATGACCATAACTAAATCAGATTTTTTCCTTAAAATTCCATTTGACATTGGTCTTGATATAAAAAAAGCTCCATACAAACTTGGGTTTCATTTCATAATTTGTATCAGAAGTTACATAGCAGAAACTAAATTTGTGATGGATGGAATGGAATAATATTGAACATGAGTTAAAGTAACACTTTACGCTGATGCCTTAAGGCTGTTCCAGTGAAACATATGTGGGACCCAGGGAAGGCACATTTAATGTGGGATACTCACCGATAGAAGCAGTTTAGAAATTTCTTAACATTTTAATATGAATTCTGTCAAATCAAAGTACCCTGGGATATATTTTTTTAAAAAAAACTTTTCCCTGGGTACAATGTATGTTTAAATGGGATAGACCTAAAATATGTTGGTGACAAAAATATTATTTTTATAGTTTTAGATGAATTTCATTTTTATTACATCCAGTGAGTATTTCTATTTGATTGTTGTTTTTGTGTTATTTTTTTTTACTTTAATTATTTTCAAACATTATCTTTTGGGTTTTTTTTCAACTGTCAGTGCTATTTATATAGACTCATTGAGGGTAAATAAAGTGTTGATTGACAGCATAAAAAATGCATTACAACTTTCATTCTTAGATAATTTGATTGATATATCTATAATAATATAGCATGTTTGTGACTCAGTCCTGAGTGGCCAAGTGGTCTAAAGTGCTCACCATTCTGGATCACTGCCATCTCACCTCTGTCTGCATAGGTTCAGAACTGAGACTTGGCTGATGTGGGTACATGAGAAAGCCTGCCAGGAGTTTCTTGTGGGTTGGTGGTTCTTCCCGTAGTTTTCTATGGTTCTTACTCAGCCAGTCATACTAGCAGCCATGTATAGCCTATCTTGTGCTGAAAATGATGTTAAACCCTACAACAACAACAACAACAACAACAACAACAATGGCAAGTCTAACTGCAGAGGATCAGTAATTATTTGTATGAATTACCAGTCTCTGAAACTAATCTGTTATCCAGGTTGTACTTAAAGATATTACATGCCTTGATAAAGTGTCAGCAAATAAAATTGATTCAGGGTTCAGTATTTAATCATATATACTCATTTTAAGTTGAGTCGAACTGCAAACAACAAAGATCCAGATCTGCTGTAGCATATTGCTCCTGTGGATCAAGGTCTGTATTGTTTGTTGTATTGATTGCTGCTAACAAACTGCACAGACCCAGATCTGCCATGCATTATGCAATGGCAGATCTGGGTCTGCTCAGTTTGCAGTTGGTCTCATAAGCAAGTATATAGACTAGTCCAAACCATATTGTTTTTCTTACAGGGAAATCCATGATACTACCGATATTACGGTATTGGAGAATATGACAGAGCACTTTCCTGTTGTTACCATCCGCATTAAGGAATGCAAAGGTTTGATCATCTGTATGTCTGCATGTATTTACTTTTGCAATTTAAACAATATTTCACCCTCCCTCAAATATCAAATTTATTTTGTTGTACTATAATATAAATTTATGGCCAAGAAAGCGAGACTAAACATATCTAACATTTTAAATTGTAGGGTAATGTTTTGTGGGGTTTTTTTAAGCGTTTAAAACTGGTACTGACTGCAGGGCAATGTTGCATGGTTTATAATAGTGCTTGTGAACTGGTACTGACTGTAGGGCCATGTTGCAAATTGGTTAATAGCTTGTTCACAGCTGCTGCTTTTATGCTATCCCAACTGCCAAGATTAAATAAAGTTCTTGTATTTTGTGTCTTGTTGTCTTGTTAGCACAGGTATAACTAATATCAGTACATGAAACTTTAATAGCATGATCTTTTTTAAAGTTTTATAATAGTTTGATCTTTGTTTTTTGTACTGGAATCTGCTTCAGAATTAACATCCCAATTATAAGAGGTGCAATATTGTATTTTTGACACAGATGTTTGAAAACTAAAATTTTGGCTTGGTTAAATTTGGTATAAACACTTTTAAGGTGAAACTATTCAGTGTTTTACTATCTTTCATGTAAATGCATCCAATATATTTGGAAGCATTATTTACCATCAGATACTTTTAATATATTCTTTACAGCAGGCGGTATAGATACTCGAATTCGTGGGATAAAAATTACATCCACAGAAGAGAGAGCCCATGGGTTTGATAGAGATTTTTTCAAGGGAGATAACTTGATACGCTACCCAAAATTAGAGACGTATTCTCCAGATGAACTGTATAGAAGATCAACAGTTTTACAAAGGTAATGAAATATATATATATATATATATATATATATATATATATATATATATATATATATATATATACACACACACACACAGTTACATTTATTTTCAATTTGCATATGTTTTATAAATACATGTTATGAAGAAAATGTAATATTTAACATCCACAGAAAGTGTTAATCCAGCAGGTGAAACATAAATATCACATTTATGTGAAAATATCTCATTAAATTACTGAGTAATAAATTAATCCTTTCTTCATTTGGATGAAAAAGTTATCATTATTCATCTGTTGTTTTTTATTAATCTTAGATTATTTGCTGATATATTTTTCAATGACATGCCAATGCTGATGAAGAATATCAGGTGTGTTTCTCTGAGTTGAACTAAGTTCTTCAACATACATTATGGTATTCACTTATTTGGTCAGAAAAGAACAAAACAAAATATTTTCTTTCATGCCATAATTACTTGGAACTAGCAACCCATAATTTTAAATGATTAATTATGATGTGTGATAATTTATTATTTAAAGAATGGCCAATGTTTACCTGTCCTCTGCACATCAGGAGCAATAAATGTAACTGAGCTAATATTCTCAGACAGACCACACAAGCTAAATGATGTAACCAAATAAATATTTTAACAAAGGAACATTTTAAAAGCCTTTGGAACATAACATGTTTTATCCAGTCTCTACTGTACAAGGGTCTGTTGTCACACATTGTTGGCCATTGGTCACCTATCATTTGTAAGTGGTCACTTTTTAATTAACCAGTGATTTTTTTCTGAATATCCTGACTTTCTCCAAAACAAAACCACCTGTTGTACAAAAGTGGTTGATATAAGTAATTAACATAACATTGATTATTTAATTGTTAGCTTTATATAATCGTTATTGAATAATTATGTTCAGAAAATAATGTTAGATTGTATCAGTATACTGTGTAGCTTATTCCAACATTGCTATTATTTCTCATTGCAGATTTATGACAATTGTGGATAGTGTATTACAGTATGTTGTACCTACATGGGAATACTCAACAGGATCTTATAGTTCTTTAGAAGTAAGTTTACTTTGTGTGTGTGTGTGTGTGTGTGTGTGTGTGTTTAATAGCAAAGCATATACAAGATATTGTTGTTATATTACTAACCACATTTTTCAACATGGCTCAGCAAAGCTACAAGAGTTACTGAACTACCATGGGTATCAGTGTCAGTGTTTTAATCCACAACTGCACATTTAAAAGCATAGACATTAATAAAAAAAGCAACCTTGTATGCTTTCATGTCCAAAAATATGTTTTGAAGTAGGTTTCAAGACACCTGCTCCTATGGAGGGGTTACCAGAGTCTTATTTAACAATAACCATCACAACCTTATATGCTTTCAGATCCTAAAATATATTTTGAAATAGGTTCCCAAGAGAAGATCTTAGAGAGCTAATGTCTAGGTGCCTACTCCCTAAAGAGTAGCAATAACATCAATCCTTTCAAAGTTTTTGCATTCAGCTTATATTTGTACCAGTAGGGGAGCATTATGTATTATAGAGTTACAGACCTTGGTGAGGGGATTTGTCGAAGTATGATACCTTAAGCATTTCAAATCCTTCTTCATTCTGTTTAATAGGTTAGTCTATCTTTTAAACATTGTGTGATATTTTTTTCATTTTAGTATGTTAGACAGCTTCTTCCACTTTCCAAGAAGAGATTAACATTGATAGAAACATTTTTAAAAGAAACTTCCTCTGAGTAAGTATTATTCTGATCTGTTTTGTAGTTTATAAATATGCCTTTTTCTGTTTTTTTTTATACATGGCCCATTTCTGCATGTTTGTACATGTATACAACAGAACTTGAGAAAACTAGTCTCTTCTGATACTATAGACTTCAGCTGATATTGATGTGTAGTGGTAATTTTTGGCAGAGAGAATATCTGCTGAGACAAAAGATAGTTTATGATGAAGGCTTGTTTTCTCAACATTCTCTCTGTTACTCTTATCTCTCTCTATATGTGTACATATAAAAAGCTGCATTGTTTACTCATGTGAATAATTTTGTTTAGTTTATGTAAATATTTATGAAAATCTGTAAATGTAAATGAACATAAATCTGTTAATGTTTATGTCCAGTTGCATTATCAATTTTTTCAGCAGTGCATATATGTAGCAGTATGAAACAATATCACCTCAATGTTTTACCTAAATTCTCAGAAAATATAAAAATAAGAGGTAAAAGACATATGGTAAACACTCACATAATGAGATAGGTATGGTATGTTTGTTGTCATTGGGTTACATATAAATAACTCAGCAATTTAAAGTGCAAATCAGGGAAATGTTTTAGTTTTTAATTGGTTAGATTTAATGGCATGGTATTGATTATGCTATTTCATGTACACATTTAGGCATTTGGTAATTGTTGCTGCTTTTATAAAAGATTGTATTTTGCTATTTTGTTGTTTTAATGGCATGTTTAACATGTTATTGGTCATATCTAGCTGAGGAAATGGTAACTAAGGGCCAAGGAAACATAAAGGTACCTGTGACCCTGGGAAAACAAGTTTGATGGTCTACCAACTGATTTACAGTGGCTCTTTTATAAGAGATATAAATGTATATAGATCAAAATGCATATATTCATACTTGTATATCATAGACATGCTTATACTCATACACATATAGATTCATACACATCTATAATGAACATTCATTAATTTGTACTTGTATCATATGTACATATATTTCTGTAGATGCTTGCATGCATATATTTGTACACATATAGACATGCATATGCTTGCATCATTGACATGTATATTTGTCCTGCTCACACATGTACATATACAGACCTGCATTTACTAGTACACATAGACATTCATATTCTTGCACACTTAGACATGCATATACATATGTACATATATTACAGACTTGCATATACATGTATACATATAAACATACACACACACAACCACAAAATTTACACGTAGTAAATGACCCTAACATTGTATCATATTTTAAGAGACATACAATAAACATTTGTGATTCCAAATGCTGCATATATGGTTGCATATTTACATACAAGGAAGAGTATTTTTGTGTAAATGGGAGTTTTCTTGTAATCCATAATATATCTTCAAAATATCAGTGATAATAGTCATACATTAATGCATTTGGCCCATAAGACAATGAATTCAGATGGTTGCATGATTCTTTTTTCAAAGCATCAGCAATTCTCTGTCTAATACATTACCAAATTACATGAACATTAGCCTCAGCTAACCTCATGGAAAGATATAAAGTATTTGTCTTTTCCATCTGTATGTAGCATTCTGTGTATCATGCAGACTGGAAATAACATCTGTTTCAAAAAACTCTTCAAAGATACCATACAATGCTACTGCTGGTTGGGTACCCATATTCTTAATGTTGTTATGTTTAAACTTTCACTGCTATACTTTCAGTATCATATTGCAGTTGTCTAGTGCATCCATTGGATTTGGACTCTTAATTTCATCCATCTGTCTCTCTCTTAATTCTGTATAGCATTTTAAAGCACTGGGTAACTTTATTTTGTATTATTCAATAGTAATCTGAAACATGTTTTGCTTTTAATAAATTTGTCTCAGACAATATAGTTGTACATGGTATTTTTGATGCTGTTTTTATTTGGGTTGTTTTTAACAGTCACTGCTTTATATATGTGTATGGTCTAAGCTGGCACCATTTTTGGTTGTTATTCTGTGTTGATTAGGTTTTGATTTCTTTGTTGTTTTTTTTTTCTTCAGATACACAATGCTGACTAAATGCACAAAATTTAAACAGTTTGGAGTTGAAGATATCACATAAGATTTGCCTTGCCAGGATGGAGACCTTTTCATTGAAGTGGTCCAGCGAAATATATGTAGTTCTTATTGATAGATCCATCTGTCTGGCCATGCCATTGACATCTTATCACTACTATACCAGAGATTTCAATGAGAAATCTGTCTGCTCAGTCAGGCCTTCAGAGTGGCCAGTACCAGTGATTGCTGGACTGTCTTATATACCACCATCAGCTGGGTCAACCACACACCAATCACACCAGCCAGCATTGCTGGCTATGTCGGACTTTCGATTACTCCCTGCCTAGCAGCAAGGGAGAACTTGTGACATTGCCAAATAATTTGTAATTTACATATAACAGCAAATGCATCTTCTTTCCAGTGAAGCAGGGAAACAGGATATCACCCCTCAAGCCCATGCTTCTTGGCTGAAGTGGATTATGTGGTTGATGTATTCTAAGATCTCACATGACCAGAGCCACCACATTAAGATTACAGTTCATGAGATGCAAGCCATCTCTGCAAGCCTCGCATACGAACATAATGTTTCAATCCAAGATATAGTGGTAGCTGTTGGCTGGCATGCAGAGTCAACCTTCTTGAGTATCTGTCTCAGAGATATAGCATCACAAAGGCAAACCTTTGATCTGCTCGGGATGGTGGCAGCAGCACAGATGGATGCCAGACCCAACTAAATCAATCAGTACAGCGTGTTAGCTGAAATTTTGATGGTAACAATTTTTCAAAATCATCTTTGTAACCATAGATAAAAGTCATAGGTCAAGGGAAGCAGTGCAGTATTGATTATGTACCTAGGAGAACGGGGTAGGTAGCTATTCTTTCCCAGACGGATACTCAGAGTAGAGGTTGGATGCTGAGCATCTTCTCTTCCTATTACTTATTCTCCTGATGTATTCAAAGGAGCAGGCAAATGTTTGAGTAGATTCTTTCTTCGAGAATACTTACCTAATCATCTTACCTACAAATCCGCCCAACCACCCTGCCATGCAAACATTCTCATTAGTATTTTACTCAGCTAAAGTCTAGCGATGTTTGATAGTGCCAAGGGGACTTCATTGGCAAAAGTCACTCCTCTTCATCTGTTTAAATAGAAAGGTTAAGATAGTTTTCATATTTTAATAGGTCTGGAATCACAAGGTAGCAGGCTACTGTTCCTAACGTAATGTGGTCGGGGAACATATTCAGAGGAGAACATAATTCACTTAAAAATTTGCTTTCTTAATGTCTGGCTCTTGTTGTGAGAGCTTTGTGCAGAAAGAAGTTCAGCCCTTTAGTCATGAAAAAGGATGGTTCAAGCTAGAAGGACCTTCAGTTTGAAGGATAACAACTTTCTTGCCTTGCAAGCCACACTTTTCTGCTAGCAGACTTCTCTAGCTCTTCAAGGAGAACAAGTTTTTTTCTATTAGGAACAGAGGTTATCATTCCATGAATCCTGACACATTTATACATTGTTGTATCTTGGCCTTGAAAAGGACCTCTCAGACATGCTGTTCAATTTGATCATAATTGGCCCAAATCACTTTTCCTGCTGTCCAGATGGAACACGCTTAGGTTTTGACATGGCTTAATTCTTGTTGTTTTGAACTCATGTCTAGAATATCACCGGAGCTACCATCATACAAGGCATGAGTTTTAATAATCCTAGTTCAGCGAATGAATTGCATGCACTCTCTTTAGACCTGAACTATCATTAGATGTTCGGTCATTGTAATGACACAACTGGGTTTTGTAGCTAAGATCAGGTTGCTGTCTACAGATAATCAAAAAGTGACTATTCATTTGCCCTCCTTTGTTCCTTTAAGAGAGGCAACAATGCAGGTTCTGATCTATTGTGTCAAGTGCTATAGTAAATACACTGAAAGCATTTATGAGGCCTGTCAATGAATCTTTCACTGTTTAGAAGCAAGTTAAGCATGATAAACGATGACATCATGACTTTAGTGGCTGATATGCTCAGAATACTCCGACATTTCATAAAATCAGACAATGCCCCATGATAAATTTTGGTCATGAAATTCAAGTCTATGCAGTCTCACTTTCAGATGCTGTGTTTTTGTCTAAGACATCACTAATACTTGTGGCTGGCATGTGCAGTGGACGTTTCAAGTTCTTAATGATCTTGCACCACAGAGACGAGAACCGAATCTCATGGAATGAATGGCTGCTGCCCAGGTGATCACCACGCCTGATTAACAATAACTCAACCTCACCAGGGGCCTTGGATTCCAAGCTTTCATTGGAATTATCCAAGTTTTTTTTCTTCGCTATGAATTCCCAGTTTTTTTCAATATTTTATGAAGTAACAGCAGTTTACCTGACCCTCAGTTGTGTTGTTGTACAATATGGAAGCAGTTTCACCCATCTCATATGCTCTCCAATCATATTTCTTTCAAAGGGTAACAGTGGCTGAGTTTGGATACTCATGTATTTCCACTTTCTATAAGTATTTTTTGAATGTCAGTTTGATTGTGTAATGTATTTGACATAAAACATAAAAAGGTAGTTATGTTTCTCAGAGACAACTTACCTGATCACACTACTATTGTTCTTACTCTCCTCTTTGCAAATACAAGTATACTCATTGATATTTTGTTTAAACTAAATGACATCCAGTATATGTGTAGCCACCCAGTGGTTTTAGATGAAAATAATTATATGATATCTTGGTAACATTTATTTATGCATGCTATTTCTGTAGTCTGTATGATATTTCATTGGGAAAGACATAAAAATGTCTTTATTTTTATGTCTTTCCTTAAGGAGTCAAATTGAGAAGTAACAGTGTTTCCTTATCAATATTAAAGGTCAAGTTATGTCAAATTTTAGGAAGCAAAGTTTCCAATTGAATACTGTTAAAAGTATCTTATTAACATCTCCAAGTGATCATTTAGTTCACTAAAATTAAAACATTTGTTTAATTATGATTTTAAATGGTGACTGAATACCTCATAAGGGAAATCAGCTGAGTTGCAGTAATGACAGAGTTATAGTTCTTAGCATGACATCATTGGTGCTGCTATTCATTCAGCAATTATCAATGTTAATTTTATCACTGATTAATCCAATGCGCGATAATTTTTTTTAATATCATCTTACTTTCAGGACATCTGTTTTAAATAGACAAATACAATTTTACATTCTTTTGAATCTGGGTGCAAATTTGGGTTAGATCATATCCACACTTAAGTCCATTCTTTCACTATTCAAATTTGCAAAGAGTATAAAAAGACAGAGGGATAAAATAAACATCAGAAGTGGCAGGTTAAGTCAAACCAGGTGTTGGAGATTAAATAAGAAATGTTTTATTGTCGAAAAGTCTATAATTACTGGCTTGTCAGCTATGGTCAGAGTTTTTTTTATGTGCATCCAGGGTGATATTGTAAGAAGATAAGTGCTTTATTCATGCTCAAATTAAAACACTAAACCATTATACAAAATTAATATCCGTCATTTTTGTAATTTGTAACAGCTGTAAATGTATATCACATCCTGGTCTGACTATAGTTCCTATATCCGCATAACAAATGAAGTGTCTCTTTGTGAATGAAAATGAGTAACGTTTTTATTTTATATGTTAATTTCTCGATTGTTTTATTTATTCTTGTTTGTGCATTTATAAATTCTGTATTTTTCTGTTTCTTGTACATTCATTTATTCATCCTTCAGTCATTCTTATTCTACTCAGCTCTTACTACTTTTTGTTCATTCATTTGTTTGTACATTCCCTTTTTTAAATATACATTAATTAAAGGATGACTGGTGAAATCATAGATTGAGTTAGTTATATCATTATTGACAGTCTAATAATGAAATAAAAATCAATTGTCAATAAAACCTTGATACCCATAGTGTTAATTAAACTGAAACTTCATTCATGGATTGATGATGAATATTTTATAGAAAAGTATACAAGGGAATTAATAAATTAATGCTGATACAGCTAGAGGTGACATCTGTCCATGATGTTGATTTCAGAAGATTTATTAGAAAGTGAGCAGGAAGAAAGACAGACAGATATTGAAGTTTTAAAAAATATGACCTTTGACCATTTCTTCCTTCCCTCCTTTTTTCTGTGATAAAGAGGGAGGTCTCTCTTAAGATAAAATCCTCTCATCATCTCTCCTTATATTGTACATGGGGAACCAATTTGGAATTTCTCTTTTTTATGCAGCGATATTTAACCAGTGAATGAAGATGCTGATGGAATAAATGAAATTAGCATAGAATGAGTAAAGGGGCAGATTTCAAGACAATGCTGACCTCCGTTATAGCAATGAATATTCTAGATAATGCTGACCTCCGTTATAGCAATGAATATTCTAGACAATGCTGACCTCCATTAATAGCAATGAATATTCTAGATAATGCTGACCTCCGTTATAGCAATGAATATTCTAGACAATGCTGACTTCCATTAATAGCAATGAATATTCTAGATAATGCTGACCTCCATTAATAGCAATGAATATTCTAGATAATGCTGACCTCCGTTATAGCAATGAATATTCTAGACAATGCTGACCTCCATTAATAGCAATGAATATTCTAGATAATGCTGACCTCCGTTATAGCAATGAATATTCTAGACAATGCTGACCTCCGTTATAGCAATGAATATTCTAGATAATGCTGACCTCCGTTATAGCAATGAATATTCTAGACAATGCTGACCTCCATTAATAGCAATGAATATTCTAGACAATGCTGACCTCCATTAATAGCAATGAATATTCTAGATAATGCTGACCTCCTTTAATAGCAATGAATATTCTAGATAATGCTGACCTCCGTTATAGCAATGAATATTCTAGACAATGCTGACCTCCATTAATAGCAATGAATATTCTAGACAATGCTGACCTCCATTAATAGCAATGAATATTCTAGATAATGCTGACCTCCGTTATAGCAATGAATATTCTAGACAATGCTGACCTCTGTTATAGCAATGAATATTCTAGATAATGCTGACCTTCGTTATAGCAATGAATATTCTAGACAATGCTGACCTCCATTAATAGCAATGAATATTCTAGATAATGCTGACCTCCGTTATAGCAATGAATATTCTAGATAATGCTGACCTCCGTTATAGCAATGAATATTCTAGACAATGCTGACCTCCGTTATAGCAATGAATATTCTAGATAATGCTGACCTCCATTATAGCAATGAATATTCTAGACAATGCTGACCTCCATTAATAGCAATGAATATTCTAGACAATGCTGACCTCCATTATAGCAATGAATCTAGACAATGCTGACCTCCATTAATAGCAATGAATATTCTAGATAATGCTGACCTCCGTTATAGCAATGAATATTCTAGATAATGCTGACCTCTGTTATAGCAATGAATATTCTAGACAATGCTGACCTACGTTAATAGCAATGAATATTCTAGATAATGCTGACCTCCGTTATAGCAATGAATATTCTAGACAATGCTGACCTCCATTAATAGCAATGAATATTCTAGATAATGCTGACCTCCGTTATAGCAATGAATATTCTAGACAATGCTGACCTCCGTTATAGCAATGAATATTCTAGACAATGCTGACCTCCGTTATAGCAATGAATATTCTAGATAATGCTGACCTCTGTTATAGCAATGAATATTCTAGACAATGCTGACCTCCGTTATAGCAATGAATATTCTAGATAATGCTGACCTCCATTATAGCAATGAATATTCTAGACAATGCTGACCTCCGTTATAGCAATGAATACTCTGGACCATGCTGACCTCCATTAATAGCAATGCAGGTTGCAGTAAAAAAAGATGCGTTTTTGCACCAGTGGAATTAAATGAAAACTTGCAATTCAGCTATGTAAAGTATTATTTAAAAATATGTTCTATTTGCTGTGTTGTTTAATGACTTGCACCATATAATGATAAAAGAAGCTTACGTACAGCCCAAGGAGCTCATATGTTATAGGTTATGTAAACAACTTCACCTTTAACTTGACGAATAATTATTCTCAGAGAAAGAAAATTTATTATAAAATTTCTTTTTGGGACAACTAATATTTAGGTTCAGTTACTAATAATCCATTCACCCTATATGAAACTGGTTTATTGCAATCCATCCTACTGTGTTTGTGTGTGTATATATATATATATATATATATATATATATATATATAATTAGAGATCTAACTTGTTTCAATAAATTGTTTCAGTAGACCACCAGAAATGCCTAAGCTGTACATAAACAGAAGGGCTGCAATGGAACATAGATGTGATCCTACGCAAGATCCTGAGTGTAAAAATTCTATATTCATGCAAATCTATGAAGGACTGAAACCAAGAGACAGAAACAACAAACCTTTGAATTATAGATGGTCATTTCGTTATGATCAGTGGTGGGAGTGTAAATTTTTGTTGGAGGGTGTTATTGACCAGGGAGGAGGATTTAGAGACAGTCTGTCAGATTTAGCTGAGGAACTCTGCCCTTCTTCAACGGAAGGACCAGTGCCATTGCCTTTTTTTATCCGATCACCTAACCAGGTGAGTACTATTATCAGGTTGTCTTTGTTAGATCTCCACCAAACAAGAATTGCAGTCATGTGATATATTTGTTTTGTTTACACTGTGTATGTTGAGACAAAGGTATAAACTTTAATGATGCTGATGGGATTAGTGTTAAGGTCTTCTGTTAAAGTACTGAAATTAACATATCTTCTTCAATTGTTGCATTCAAATGACACTATTATACAATGGTACTTATTTTTCTGAAGTTTGCATTATGTTATTAAAGTTTTCTTAAGGTTAGTAATATGTCTCGAATCCTCTTACTCATCTCAGTTCTGACAGCTTCAGGCAGCTTATAGCTGATTTTTTGGATAACAAAATTAGCAGCTAAAGTTCTTGAATATAAAGGCCAAGGATCTACCAGAAGTAAAAATGATTGCAAATACAATGGACAGTGATTAAGGGCAAAGATCCATAAGAAGGGCAAATCAAATCAAGAATGATAAATGAAAATCAAGACCAAGAGTCTTCAGAAGGGTACTTCATTACGTGTACAATAGATGGCAATCAAGGCCAAGGGTCTGTCAGAAAATTAGAAGGAAACCATCATAAACTTCTGTGAAAAAACAATTTTGTTTTATTCTAATATGGAGTGACTTAATTGCCTACAAGCATTTGGGACACAACCTTTATATGCATTTGTTGTAAATAAATCAGAAAATTCTATTGACATTTAACATTTAATTTTGGTATTATACTATTGAGATGTAATTTATAATTTGGGATTCTGTGCATTTTACTCTTGGGTAATTTACACTATCTTTGATACAGTAGTGTAGAAATTATTACAATTAAAAACTATTTCATTATATATGTTTTGTATTTCCAAGCTTTTAATGTATCTTTCTAACCATGTTCTGAATGTTTGATTAACTAAGAACTCCTTATAATACCAACCTCATTACATGTCAGTGTTAAATGTGAACAAATGTTTGGCACTGTACTGAGTTTAAACTTATTATAGAGAATAATGTACAATGAAATGTATATTTTGCTAATTATTTATATACATTCATTTGAGTTTGATCATATGTAGTCTACAGTCTGTTGGAAACATGTAATGTACTCCCTCCTTGTTTTGCAGTTTTGTGAAGACTCTAACATCAATAGAGATGTGTACATTCCAAACCCTTCATGCAAAGATTTCTCTAAGTATGAATGGATAGGTCAGCTAATGGGTGCTTGTATGCGAGGAAGGGAAAATTTGGTAAGCCAATGAGTGTTTGTTTTTATCCAGCTTATATACGAAGATTCAGTTGAGAAAGTTTAGGAATTTACTTTAAAATAAAATTATATTTCAAACCATGATGTAAAGTCTGATTTCTTTATGTGTAGTATTCTATTAAATATTTCAAACACTATAAATCTTTTACAATCTTTAATCCATTTATATCAGTTGCATTATAATTATTTTTGCCCAAATTATATAATACAGTGAAATACAGCTATTGTTATAACCATTAATCTCTTTGTCCATTGTCTGTCTTGCAAACATTTTTGTTTGCAGAGCATAACTCTGAAACCAATAATAATAATAATAATAATAATAATAATAATAATAATAATAATAATAATAATAAATACTTTATTTGATGAGGGTAACTCAGTTATTACAATATATGCTATTATCCCCATAAGGCCCTCAGGATGATCAAAGAATTGTAAATACAAGAAGGGAAACAATTATTTAAAAATAGTACAAATGATTAAATTCATTGGGCATAAAAGCACAAAGTGTACATGGAATAAATTTACAATAAATTGGAGTGCATGTATTTAAATATTTATTATGAAAACTGCCATTTGAGATAGTAGTCATATGTTTTTGTTTTGAACACATTTAGATTTGTTTCTGTTCTAATTGCATTAGGGGTTCATTCCATAAAATAGTACAAAAATAAGCAATTTTTTTTTTTTTTTAGCATTTGTTTTGGAAATGGTGTTTTACAATGATAGTTGTAATTTAGGTCCTTGTTAGTGTTTTTATGACTTGAAAAATACCATTCAAATTTTGTTGATAAAGATGCAGTCTTTTCTTTGAACATAATATGGGCATTTGGTAGGCTAATCTGTTTTCATATTTCAGACATCTGAATTTTGAGAATAGATCTGTGAATGGTGTATCAAATAGTAACTTTAAGATAAAGTTTGCTGCGATCTTTTAAAGTTTGTGGATTGTAATATCAGTTTTATGTTCCCAACTTGTTCAGCAGTAGACCATAAGAGGAAGAATTAATGAATTGTAAAATAATTTCCAATAGTTAACTGATAGAGAGCACTTTATCTTATATAAAAGGTAAAAAGTAAATTCTTGAGTTTACTACAGAACAAAGGTGTTTCATCAGCTTACACCAATCTAGATTCTCATCAGCATGACTTCCCAACAATATTTCTGTGTCAACATTTTCAGTTTCATTATTGGAGTTTATAGCTTGAGATCTGCATTTCTGTTTAGTGATATCTTTGCTTAATTCCAAATAATATTGCCATTCTTTCTAGGGGATTGATAGACATGTTCTTCAGTGAGCTCCAATATTTTACTGGATATAAGTCTTTACCTGTTTTGTTTATACACTTATGAAGTTAAAATCAGACTTATGCAAGGTAATATTATCAGCCTTTTTGATTGTTGAACATGCAAGCGAAAGTTATTTATAAACAATATGAATAATACAGGCTGTAAAATAGATTCCATTGGAATTTCTTTGTTGATGAACAAGAGCTCTGATTTAATGTTTCCAATAGCATCTTATTGGCTTTTGTCAGATGGGTATGATTTGAACCTTGTGAGTGATAATTGAGAACATTCATACTTTTTAAATTTCCACGTAAGTATATTGTGGTCACTGAAGTCAAAGCCTTCTTAAAGTCATTTTATACAGTTCATACCAATTTTCCAGTGTTTAGTGCAAGCAACCATTCACAAGGTAGTTTTGTTAGTGCATTTAAGGGGTGTATTTCAGCAAAACTTGGTACACCTTTTAAGTTGCATAGAGGTGTGTGTCCTTTGATGCTTAAATTTTCTGTATCTAGTGTTTTTTTATGATGTCATGGAAACAACAAATATCATATTTAGATAAGCATATAAGCAGGGACTATTATCATCTTTACATAAGCAGAGATGGGGGTGATATATCATCTTTATCTGAGCACGGAGTAGAATGATGTATCAATTTTAGATGACTAAGAACTCTCTATTGTAATTGTTTTGTTGCAGGGTTAGTACATAGATCTAAATGATTTAATAAACAAACTGATCAAATATACAGTATGATGAATATGATTGGATATTGTCTCATCATATATATATATTATGATAAATATGACTGGATCTTTTCTCATCATATATATATATTATGATAAATATGACTGGATCTTGTCTCATCATATATATATATATATATATATATATATATATATATATATATATATATATATATATATATATATATATATATATATTAAGATAAAAATGACCGATCTTGTCTCATCAGATATATATTATGATAAATATGACTGGATATTGTCTCATCAAATATACAGTGATATATAAAACTGGATCTTGTCTCATTAGATATACACTATATATGACTCGATCCTGTCTCATCAGATATACAGTATGATAAATCTGACTGAATCTTGTCTCATCAGATATACAATAATATGATGAATGTGACTTGATCTTGTCTCCTCAGATGTACAATATGATGAATGTGACTTGATCTTGTCTCCTCAGATATACAATATGACGAATGTGACTTGATCTTGTCTCCTCAGATATACAATATGACGAATGTGTCTTGATCTTGTCTCCTCAGATGTACAATAATATGATGAATGTGACTTGATCTTGTCTCCTCAGATATACAATATGACGAATGTGACTTGATCTTGTCTCATCAAATATACAATATGACGAATGTGACTTGATCTTGTCTCCTCAGATGTACAATAATATGATGAATGTGACTTAATCTTGTCTCAGAACTGTTTTATGGAACTACATTTGTCTGCTACTTACATGATATGGCCTTAAATGAATATATCTTAAAGAAATCTACTTTATTTATCTTAAAATTTAGTCACCACACAAAGTCTTGTGCCTCAAAACCAACAGAAACTACTAGGAATATGTATTAGAGTGTTTTCTCATCCACTGAACAAAATGCATTTTGCATTGTGTTACATGACACATTATATTATGCTTTCAACTTATTTATTTTTATGATGCCAGATTTGTTTTTAATTAAAAAAATTGTTATTCATATTAATTTTATTTTGTGGGAGCTAAAAGAAATCATTGGTTTGAGACAGCACAATGTAGAAACTAGGTTTCTTACATCAGATCTGCATGAACCGTCTCTTACATTCATTCAGTGCTACTTCCAATATACATGCCATCTCTCTGTGTAGATGATTATTTTACTAATTTAACTTGATAATTCTTAAATTTATTTATACAGGCTAGAAAATCTATTAAACAGGTCTCCATTTAGTGTGACCTATAAGCATGTATTGCTTGTGTTTATACTTTTTTTTATTATTTATCCTATGATTATATGTCTTCTTTTATTCAGGTAGATTGTAATGTACACATCTGTTGCATTTTACACAACTATTATCACTTCCTGTCATGTTATCACTCACTCCTCACACATGCACACACACACAAATGCACACAAATGCACACACATACATACACATATGTCATGCTTTGTTTGTTGTCTGTTCCTTATTGTTGTTTACAACTTATCAAAAAACCTCTTAACAGAAATTTGACAGCATCAGGACATGAAGCTAACCTTGTTCAGGCCATTAGTAAAAATTGAAAAAATTGACATAGCATCCAGGCATAAAGGTTTTATTTACATTGGTTCACATGATTCTGATCCACCATCAAAACACAGTGAACGTTACTAAAATAATTTTTTTAAATAAATGACTTCTCAGACCACTTGACAGACTTGGACAAAATGTGCAGGAAAGCATTCAGGCATAGATGGCTCTCAAATTATATCAATTTTGCCAATCTGCCATAAAATATGGCCATTATTAAATATAGAAAATATAAAATATAGAGCAAAAAAATGACATCTTGACAAAAGCCACTAAGAAAACAGAGCTTGACAGAGTACCTGACATATATATATATATATATATATATATATATATATACACACACACACACACACACACACACAAACACATAGGTCTTTCAGTTTGTTTTGATAAAGTTGATCCACCATCAAATGTGGGCACTGATACTACAAATAGAAAAACCTTTTAATTATTTTCATAAAAATCTTCAACAGAATTAAAAACTTTTACAGAAATTATTCTGGCATGAAGACCCCCTTAAATTTGTGCAAAATATGCCAATTAACCATCAGATATGGTTATTATTGCTAAAAATAGTAAAACCATTAAAGCAACTTCTTCACCAAAAGCATTTAATAGCATTACTTCATCACCACATCCATTTAATAGCATTTGACCAGACTTTTAAAAAAATACTGTACATGCCAGTTACAGTAACCAGTGATGGGGACTAGTGAGAATCACAGGTGTATAAATATCGGAATTCTCCCCTTTGCAGTGGAAAAATAAAACCGATTTTTAAAATTAATTTTTGAAAGTAAGATGCATAGATTTAAATTAAATAAATAAGATAAAATAAAATATACTGCACCTTATGGAATTGGAATAAATTGTAAATAGTCTAACCTGTCAGTAGCAGCCACCCATGAGAAAAGGCCAGACTGGCCTGTTTACACAGGTGACCTCTATCATAGGTTCACCTTTTAAAATCAGATTTTGAACAAAGACAATTCACCAATTATTTTTATTTTTATTATTATTATTATTATTTTTATTATTATTATTATTATTATTAGTAGTAGTAGTAGTAGTATATCAAGATTGTTTTATGTGCACCATTCAAAAAATCATATGTAATTTAGATTATCATGGACTTTAAATAATCAATGATCTTTGTTTTGTGCACTATGACAAAACAATTATTTCACTACCATTGACAGCATTAACTTCTCTGGTGGCCTTGTTTTTAGAGCGTCCGCCTCGGATGTGGTAGGTTGTGGGTTCGATCCCTTGTCAAGTCATACCAAAGACTTACTAACAACTGCCTCGCTTGACACTCAGCATTAAGAGGTTGGTGTTAGGACTGGTTGGCCTGGTGTCAGGATAATGTGTTTAGGTGGGACATCATGCTACATGTTTTCGGCATGATGTCCCATGTTAGACATCACTATAAACTGCCACACTGCAGACATCGTAGTGATATGAATGAAAATTTGTTACAGCTACATTAAAAGTCATAATCAGACACATACACATTGATAGCTTACAATTAAAATTGATGAATGACTCTTTTGTTAGCCAGCCTGTACAAGTTTCACTTGGAAATAGCTGTTTATGTTTTTAAAAAAATATCTGGATAATCATGTGGCTTACTTAGCCAAGATCAAAGACAGTCAGCTTAGGTGAAGAACATGCAATTAATAGGATATCAGAAGAAGCCATATATAGCTATTTTTTGTGTATCATGGAGGCAGAAGCCAACCTTTTACTTGACTTACAGACAAGTTTAATTGATCCCTGTACCTAATGAAAAGAGATGCAACATATTTCTTCTCAAAGACAAACTTTTTTCTTCAGAAATAGTTTCAGTAGATTTAGATATTGAACTATACCTGTCACACTTGCACAGAAGGTGACCTCTATTTACGCTGCAATAGCACAACTACTTTTACCACCATCCAACAAGTAAATTGCTTTATCCTCTGCCCTAATTATATCTCTTCCGATCTTCGTGACTGGAGTGACTGGAGCTGAAAAATATTTGCATTTCAATTCACATGATATTTCTTTGTCTAAACAATACCTTCCTCATGATAGTAAAATTTAGTTTGCTTAGACTGAGCAGTTACTGTAGATATGCATCAGTTACTGCTTAAGGCAGGGAGAAACCACTGTTTGACTAGGAAACACCTGGCTTCTCTCTATAGAAGGTATGTGACTGTTATATTCAGGACATTTATATAGAAATTTGCCATGGTGAATTAGAATGAACACTGAACAGGTGATTGCTGAGTAAAGGTTACCATTAGGACAGGTTCAACTGAATCTGTAATTTATGCTGGAAATATAAAATATAAAATGGAAACAAACATAGCACGCTGGTTAGATAAAATAATGAACTAGACTAGTTTGGAAAAGAATGGAGTGTATGAATTTGTGTTAATGAATTTGCTGTTACAGTATTGTTTTCTTCAGAAAGACATTTTACTGTCATTGCCCAACAAACAACCAAAGTAAAACTGTTAAAAGGTATTGACATGTGTTAAAGTGCCTGTCAGTGTTGTTGTTTTTAATGTTATGCTTAATTTGATATTTCATATATGTAGTAATCACAAATTATTTTAACTTGTATTTTGTATTTATTACCATTTAATAAACAAAACAATGCATTGCTCCTGAAACGCTCCAGATGTAATTACTAAGAGCAAAAAAAGCTATGGCCTTAAACCATAAGAATTCAGTAGTCTATTTGAGCTAATATGATGGTGGGAATTGAACCCACATCCTTCTGGCCATGGGTGCAACACTATCACCGCTAGGCCACAACTGTAACCTTCAGTCAAATTCTTGGTGGTTTCCAAGTACATGTAATGATACCCAAGGTTGGGATAAAGACAGACCCAGGAATCTGTCCTGACTGCAGAACTAATGAATTTGGAACTAACATCCAAACTCTTGTTGCCAAACCCAAACATACATTAGGCTATCTCATTACATGCACAATAATGAATGAAAAGCAAAATTACTTGTATTGTTTCTTCAGTTTTATTATATATATGGTCTGAAAAAGATAAAGTGATACCAACATTAGTAGATAATATAGAAATTAAGTTTCCAAGCATTCCATATCACTCCACAATTGCAAGATATGCATAAATTTGCATTCACAAGCTAACAAGTACCAGATGAGCATTATCAGGCCCACTTGGTTGTTTTATTGTGTAATAGATAGAACATAATTAACTAATTTCTCTATCCTATTTCAGGTTTTGACATTGCCATCTTTTGTCTGGAAAAAGTTGGTTGGGGAGAGAGTGACCTGGAGCAGGGATTACCACACTGTGGATGCCGCAGAGGTAACATCTTCTCATTATTTAAATACATAGTTAGCCTGATTGGGAAGTCGTTCATAACAGGCTTATCTTACATAATTGCCATTCATCAGGCATGAAACATCATTAACATCTTTTGTGTTCTCATTAATTTTATATTGTACATTAAAATTACTGCACATTGTAAAAGAATTCAGTTGAAAACCAAACAATATATTAATCCAGAAGGTAAATGGATTTCCAAGAAATGTTCTGTCTCCAAGAAATTATTTCCACAAACATCTTGCAAATTTTGCTTACAGCTACTGTTTTGAGGGTTCTGGTCTAATGTTAAATTTGGAAGTGGGCTGGAAACTTCCCCTCTCACTTTAAAAAAAAATAGAGTGGTTTTGTAAATGTGGATAGTGAAATGTCAAAAACTAGTGTCATTAGTGTATTTAAGGCTGGGTAACACACAAACAGTCAAACTTGTGGAAGTCTTTTCTGTTTTCATTAATGTAAAGCTGTGCAAAAGATTGTCATTGCATCCATCCATATATGTCAGCCTGTGCAAAAGATTGTCATTGCATCCATCCATACATGGAAGCCTGTGCAAAAAATTGTCATTGGATCAATCCATACATGGAAGCCTGTGCAAAAGATTGTCGTATCCATCCATACATGGAAGCCTTTGCAAAAGATTGTCATTGTATCCATCCATACATGTCAACCTGTGCAAAAGATTGTCATTGTATCCATCCATACATGTCAGCCTGTGCAAAAGATTGTCATTGTATCCATCCATACATGTCAGCCTTTGCAAAAGATTGTCATTGTATCCATCCATACATGTCAACCTGTGCAAAAGATTGTCATTGGATCCATCCATACATGTCAGCCTTTGCAAAAGATTGTCATTGTATCCATCCATACATGTCAGCCTGTGCAAAAGATTGTCATTGCATCCATCAATACATGTCAGCCTTTGCAAAAGATTGTCATTGTATCCATCCATACATGTCAGCCTTTGCAAAAGATTGTCATTATATCCAACTATACATGTCAGTCTGTGCAAAAGATTGTCATTGGATCAATCCATACATGTCAGCCTTTACAAAAGATTGTCATTGTATCCATCCATACATGTCAGCCTTTGCAAAAGATTGTCATTGCATCCATCAATACATGTCAGCCTGTGCAAAAGATTGTCATTTTATCCATCTATACATGTCAGCCTGTGCAAAAGATTGTCATTGGATCAATCCATACATGTCAGCCTTTGCAAAAGATTGTCATTGTATCCATCCATACATGTCAGCCTTTGCAAAAAATTTTCATTGTATCCATCCATACATATCAGCCTTTGCAAAAGATTGTCATATCCATCCTTGCATGTAGATGACAGTTTGAAAGGGATATATTCCTTTTTTTTCTAATACTGCCTCCTTCCTCACAAAGAATTGGTCTAATCTGTCATCAACTTTGTTGATTCAGTGAGAACACCCAAATATAAAAGCATAGTTTACCACCTGAATTTGAAATTGAGATTGATGAATGCAAAAATTAATCTTAAAATATTGATTCCCCCATGAAAGGCTTAGCAAATATTGAAGGACAAATTGTAATGCATCAGTTTAAAAATAAGTTAGGGTATGCAATAGTTAAATGCCCTAGTCCAGAAACTAACTGTTCATTATATTCTGACAGGAAAACCAGTGGCCATATGAGTCACTGCTTCAAACATTCAATTAATGTCATGTAATATGTTACAGGTAAAGATAGTGGATAGCTTGGATGCATTGGACATTTAAACTTTCACTTTGTATCCTATGTTACAGGTGAAGATGGTGGATAGTTTGGGTGCAGTGGACATTGAAATATTCAAGGCAGCTGAGCGGACATGGAGCATGACGCTTTGTGATGGCAGTGTCACCGTGATCAAGATGGATGAAGACTGTAATCCCATGTTGCTGAAGTATGAGGACAGAGAGAATTACGCTGTTGAAGTCAGGAAAATCAGGATGATAGAGTTTGATGATCAAGTAGGTTTCACAAGTACTGTTACATCTTTTGTTTTTTGTTTTCTACTATTATCTTTCTGTGCCAATACAAGGCAGTCATTTGATTTACTTTCACATCATAATTCACTGTTAACCTCAGAAGTTCTTTGTTCATAAGGTTTTTGTTTTCATATGTTAGACTTCCTATGCTGTCATTTTCAATAGGAACATGTTAGTATTATTTATATGTTCACATCTTTCTCAAAATGAACTTTTTTATTATAGTTTTTAATATCTTTGAGATATTGTATGCCATATATTGTGTAGAGTTTCAGCATGTATTTTTAATTCATGATTGTTTGCAATTGAGGTCTTAATAGTATAAGTGGCTTTTGAATTGTCACTTTGTATTGTAAAGAAATAAATTCTTGGTTGATTTTACTTAAATTGTTGGTTTCACTTTCTGTTACATTACTTAATATGTAGAGTTGTAACAGAAATTGGGGACTCATCCAGGCTCAGAATTTCTTTAAAACATTTGAAAGATATTAAAAATTGTATTTAATATTTAAATTGACTTTGTTTTTTTACTTTCATTGTCCCTGGTAAAGATTTTAATGTTACACATTTGAAAAGTCTTAACTGTCACCTAAGAATTGTAATTAAGAATGCTTCAGAAAGAAATGATGTAAATGCAAAATCAGTGAGAGAAGAAGTAGAGGGAAATCAGATTCAAATTCAGAGAGGGGGGCCCTGAGTGGCCGAGTGGTCTAAAATGCTGTCCGTTACGGATCACTGCTATCTCACCTCTATCTGTGTGTGTTCGAGTCTAGGATTCGGCGAATGTGGATATGTGAGAGAGCTTGCCAGTAGCTTCTCGTGGGTCGGTGGTTCTTTCCGGTGATTTCCCGGTTTCTTCCTCCACCATTAATACTGGCCACCATGAATAGCCTATTGTGTGCTGAAAAATGGCGTTAAGCACAACAACAACAAATTCAGAGAGAGAGAGAAAGAGAGAGAGAGGGAGAGAGAGAGGGAGGGTGGGAGAAAGGGAAATTATTCCTTTAGCAGACACATATACTGGTCAGTTTTTGATGAGGTCACATGTGTGCATGGTATTGATTAATCTTAAGGTATTGATCACAGTTATTAACTTTTTGCCACTCATTTTCTCTATTCTGATCAGAGTGACAAAAGATAATTACTCATGGTCAGACAGGAACAAAATCCTGTGGTTTCAGAGGCTATTGGTGAAACTGAAGCCACACTATTTCCAGTTTGTTACTTTGTAAAAACTGGGGTCCTTATGAGAAAATGGAAACCACCTGAGGTATCCGCTTGAGATAAGTGGTCAGGAAGCTATCAAGTTCTTGTTCTGAGGTCATATAGACAAGAAATTCTGACTAGACCATGAAACTCCCTTGGCTAGTTATTTTGGAGTCAGTAAGACTTATCACAAGATCTTGAATCATTTATATTGGCCAAAACCTACAGGTAATGTTTTTAAATGTAGATCTTGTCACACTTGTCAATTAGTAGATAATATCCTAATGAAAATGTTTTTTGTTAGACTTCTTTGGTAGACTTAATATTATTTCTTGTTGATCCTGAATAAAAATGGTGTTATGCAGCATGGAGTTTTCGCTAAAAGACTAAAAAGTTTGTTTTTCAAAAAAAAGTTGCCAATTTAGACATGCAGCATGGCTGTCATGATCAGTGGTGGCCATCTTGAATTTGTTTCATTCACTACTCCTTTTAAAGAGATGGTTATTTTAGCAATAAAGAAACACATAAAGAGACTTTCTTTTGCAGTGAAGTTATCTTACCTCAAGAACTGGTGCCTTAACTGCTATTTTGAAAATTGTTATATAGCTACTTCTTCTATATGGATGGACTTATCAGCATTGGATTTTTAACCAAACTATGTCTGTGTGTTGGGGGGAGAAAGGAGGGAGGAGAAGAGATATGGAAATAAGGATGTGGTGGTTTTCAGTAGCAAATGAGCAGGGATACTGCTACTATGCATATTTTTTAACTTGAATCACATGATTTCCCCCAGATAAATGCCATCCGTCGGGGTCTTCTAAAAGTAGTGCCACATGCCGTACTGGATCTGTTGACTTGGCAGGAACTGGAACATCGGATCTGTGGTAACCCAGAAATCACCATTGAGGCCCTTAGGAAAGCCAGTATGTATTTTCAGAAATTATTTGAAAGAAACCATTTCCTAGAATTCAGTGACAAAACTGAATTTCCAAATATGTTACTATCTATACATTAAAAATAAATCATTAATTCAGGAAAATATATTGGTTTCTTTTATATCTAATAAGGTTATAATATCCTGATTGGCATTTTGAGTTCTAATGTTTGTTCACAATTTCAGTTATTCAATAAAAAATAATTGACCATATACATAATTTGAACCAGAGTAATTTTCCAATTCCTTTATATTATTATCAGCAAAAACCTGAATACCATATTCTGGGTCATTTTTGTGTACATAAAATTTAGCAATATTGTCAAGGAGGAGGATGTTAAATTTTGGCATAGAGCAACTTTAATTTTATCTATGGAATCTAGCAATGTTTTCTAATCTAAGCAAAAAGTTGTAATTTTAGCATATGCTGAATTAGAAGACTGCACAAGACTCTAATGAAGACAGGTTAAAATGAATTACTACCATTAATGAGGGAAAAATCAGGGAGAACAGATGATGCAGTTTGATTATTTCATTTAATTGATATAGCAGCCTGTTTAGTGCTGTTCAGCTGATCTCAACTGTTAGCTGGGATAGGAAACAAGAACACCTCCTGCCCATTTTTTTGAGCTTGCATATTCACAATAGCTAGTCAGTTCACATGGTGTCAATAGTCCATAGTTTGAATTGGTTTTGACCCTGTGAACTCTTTATTCACAATAGCCAGTCAGTTTACATGGTGCAAACAGTGAATGGTTTGTGGTCTTGTGAACACTTTTTCCCTCAACAGCTAGTCAATTAACATAGTGCAGATAGTCCATAGTTTGACAGGTTGTGTCTCCGTGAACTCTAAATAGCTAGTCAACTTCAGCCTTTTATGCTTTTACTGAGATTATGGACTGTGTTGTCACCCTGTTCCAATCAATGTCATCTACAATAATGGCAGCGAACCTGGATGACATACTCTAGAAACATATGGTAAGTTTTATTCTATCCCAAGGCAGGAATGATATCTCTCATTTAGATTATCCAGGCTTCCTAGTGAATAGGATGAAATCAGTCAGTCCATCCCAAAATTTTGTCCATCTAGACATGGAATTTTTAACTTACCAGCCGAGTCAAATTTGCATAATTGGAATCATCAGGCTCATCATATTTCCAACAGGACTTGAAAGAGGTTTTGCAACTCTGCAGTTTATTTAGTGCAACAGCAGACATGATCCTGCTCGGCTGTCTTTTATTCACGGACATTGAGAGCTCAACAGTGCCCTTTTTCAAGTCATGATCATGCATGAGATTTGATCATTCCTGTATCAATGGTGCAATCCTTGTTGGCTGACCATGGGAATCATGCTGGTGAAGCCCCAAGCAGAAATCATGGTAGGTACCAGTGCCATTGTGCACTGTTAGGGTGCCCACCTGTTGCCTACCTTCTCTACCGTCAGTGACGTGTGAGCTGGGCTGGGGGAATGGCTTCTTCACATCAACATCCTAGAAATGAAGACTGTCATCAATGCCTTTTACTTCTGAAAAGATCAATTCTGAAGTAGAAAATAAATGGTTCTCATTAGGTTCAACATCTCTGGTAGTGACCTATTTCCTAAAACAGGGAGGTTTCAAATCACTCACCTGACCTTTGTATTCTGATTTGGCAGTTGTTGTGTTGGTGTGACAATCTTCATATCAATGTACAAATAAGACTCAGTGTCTTGACCAACACTCTATCCAGAAGAGGTCAAATCCTTTATATGGAATGATCTTTCCATCTGTCAATAATCACTGGGATTTGCACACGTTGGGGGCATTCAATGATCAACCTCTGTGCAAAAAGATGGATATCACAAGCTACCCACCTTCTCCTCTAGTTCCAGACCCAAAAGCTTAGACCATTGATGCATTGTCAATCATTTGGGAGGGATTGTAGGCATTAGCCTCCCCTCCCATGGTGCTGATATAAAAAATAATCCAGGGTCAGAATGGCAATATGATTCTGAATGCTCTTCTCAGTCCAGGGTCACCGATCTACTTGTTCTAGTGATAGCTCTCTCCAGGAAGATTCTGGGCAGCCTGAATTTCTCCAGTAACCATGGTCATGGGTGGTCCTTCTCTGTCTGAACCCTCTTTTTCTACATGCTCGGCTCTTATCAGGACAGACTTGTGAGATAAACATTTTTGAACCTTCAATTATGGAGAGAATCACAAGAGCACAAAAGCCCTTCACTCAGAAGGTTTACAAGGGAAAGGGAGTGTGTTTTCAGGTACTGGTGCCATACCAAAAACACCCTTAGCATACATCAATCCCTCAACCAGCCAGCATTTTCTTTGTCTGTTTGAGGAGAAACGGTTGGCCCCAATCAATGTCAAAGGCTACTACCTCATGATATTAGACACATTATGGCATCAAGGCAGACATGATTTTTGTTTGTTTTAGCCCTTTAACATGGCTCGATTCAAATCCATATGAACCTCTAGCCCACACTTTGCTAAAGTCACATGATAAGCAATGCTGCATGCTCTTACTATCTTAGTTTAAATTGTAGGGTTCCATGGTTCTCTTGACACAACCAGGCTTTGTAACCCAAAATAGGTTACAATCTGTAGGTAACCAAATAGTCGTCATCCACATGCTTTCATCCATAGACAGATCAAGTTGTTGTTTTTGTAGGGCTTAACACCATTTTTCAGAACACAATAGGCTATACTTGGTGGCTAGTATTCATGGTGGAGGAAGAATCTGGGAAAACCCCAGAAAGAACCACCAACCCACAGGTCAAGAACAGCAGCCATATAAGATCCTGTTCGCACTCGCAAGCACTACTTGAAATGTAGAGACATTTTGTGGCACCCACAAAAGTGTCTTCATTCAGGATGTGGGTTGTACTCTTTGTATACACTGACGTCTCACCAGATCAGAGTTGCCTCATGAAGATAGCTGCTCAGCTTTGAGCCATTTATATAAGCCTTACAGTTTGAGATTGAATAGAAGTAGATAGCTGGCATGCAGAATCAACTCTCTCTCGAGCTTTCATGTCAGATTTAGTGTTGCATTGTCAAACCTTGAATCTGGTAGGTCCAGTGGCAGCAGCAGAGATGGTTACCAGACCCAACTAGATCAATCATTACAGCCTGTTAGCTTCACTGGATTTGTCAGTGAAATTATGTAGGTAAAATGATTTGAATATTCATCTTCTTAACCATGTGTTAGAGTGATTTGTCAAGTGACCCCAGGCTTTTTTGCCTACATAATTAGGCAAATGAGTTATTGTTCAAATAGGGAATCCAGTTATTCTTTACTAGAAGGTAGAGGTCAGATGTTTAGCATCCCCTCTTTCTATTACTTATTCACCTACTGTAATGTGATTGGGGAACATATTCAAATGAGAAATCAAATTTTAAAGTAAATTCTGCCCATTAGAATACTTACCCAATCACATTTCTTAAAATCTCTCCTGTCCACCCTGCCATGTGAGCATCCTCATTAGTATCTCGCTGAACTAAAAGCTAGGGACATTTGCCCTTTGTCTATTGAAACAGAAAAAGACTGTTTTCATCATTTATTAGGGGTGGATTTGTGAGGTAGCAGGCTAATACTCCTAATGTAATGTTATGGGTAAGTATCCTCTGTGAAACATACTTTACTTAACAATTTGCTATCTCACAGTGCACTTATTGGTTTGCAGTCTTGTTTCATTTATCTGGTATGTATTTACATAACAGTCAGTTCTGTATGTCTCCACAAACTGTAACAAATTATTTAAAATATGTCATTTATTAATTCAATCCATTTGTCTGATATTGACCTTTATTACCATCTCTACTCGCATATAAGATAAGTCCAGCTGCAAACTTCACAGACCTAGATATGCTATCACATAATGAACCAGCAGATCTGGGTGTGTGCAGTTTGATAGGAGTAATCAGTATAACAAACAACATGGACTCCACTCTGCAGGTGTGTTATGCTATGGCAGATCAAGATTTTTGTTTGCAGTTTGTTGTTTTCAGTTTGACTTGACTTATAATGGAGTATATATGGTATCATCCGATGCCACATCCCTGTTTGTTTGTAAAACCTCCCCACCAATTTAATAACTAAAATGTTTAATGTGATAAAAAGTGCACAGAACTAAGTCAATTGAATCATTAATTTATAATTTATAACCTGACTGTCACTAGAATGGCACTAATACTGGCATCTTCTTGTGCCTTTCATGCTTAACAGACTTTTCATACTAACACTACGCCATATTCCGTACACTATGGGGTAGTTTTTTCAGTCTGACAACATAATGACATAATTCATCCTATTCGGTAACTGCTGGATAATTCTGTAAATTACCATAATGTTGACTTTAGAATTATATTCCTTTGCACACATGAACATTTTAATGAAACCGCTTGTTAAATCCATTTGAAATACAAATTGTTTGTCATTCTTTTCCTTTGCTTAATTCGACATTGTAAATATCGGAAGCAGATGACATATGTACATCTTTAGTCGTACATGCACCCCTTTGCTAAAAATGGACTTGTCCTAAAACTGAAAATAGTTCCCAAGCATGTCAGTCTATTACATTGAAAACTTCCATTAAGCATGAAATGTGCAGGCGATGACAGTGTTATGGCAATTCTTCTCACATTTAGGTTAGAAAATATAAATCAATGAATGAATTGACTAAGTTTGCACTTTTTATCAAATTAAAGATTTCCATTATTGAAATCTGTATGGGGGTACAAACGGGACTATAGATAATTTTAGTGGCAATATATTTGTGTATTTATGTATTGCTGTAATTTTTAGGGAAATTCTCAATCTACTCATTCTTAAAATAATTGTTTCAAAAAGGTTGAAAAATGAAAAGTATAAAAACAAGTTTTAAATATGCTAGACTCATTAGACCAGTTATATGTACATATACATTTAAAATGCATTTTGAATGTATCTAATCTGCAGCTCACTATGATGATGTGGAAGAGAAAGATACAAGAGTGAAATACTTGTGGGAGGCTCTGAAAAATTTCTCTAATGATGATAGGAGTCGCTTTCTTCGTTTTGTGACTGGTCGCAGAAGACTGCCTGCTCCTTTATATATCTCCACTGGTAAAGGGTATGTAAACAATGACAATAAAACACAGCACCAACATGGATAAAATACAGTAAAACACAGCACCAACATGGATACAATGCAGTAAAATAGCACCAATATGGATAAAATACAGTAAAACACAGCACAAACATGGATATAATACAGTAAAATAGTCAGCACCAATATGGATGAAATATAGTAAAACAGTCAGCACCAACATGGATATAAACAGCAAAACAGTCAGCACCAATATGGATGAAATATAGTAAAACACAGTCAGCACCAACATGGATATAAACAGTAAAACAGGGTTTGCACAAACATGGATAAATCACAGTAAAACACAGTCAGCACCAACATGGATATAATACAGTAAAACAGCACTAATATGGATAAAATACAGTAAAACACAGTTAGCACAAGCATGGATATACACAGTAAAACAGTCAGCACCAATATGGATGAAATATAGTAAAACACAGCACCAACATGGATATAAACAGTAAAACAGGGTTTGCACAAACATGGATAAATTACAGTCATCACCAGCTTGGAAAAAATACAGTAAAACAAAGGATAAACATGAATTAAATAAGGTCAAACAATCAGCACCAACATGGATAAAACACAGTAAAACACAGCACCAACATTGATATTCTCATTCAATCCAACCAATAATATATCTTCAGTTACATTATAAAGCTAAGGGAAACAAGTCCCAGGATCTTTGCTTCCTGGTTAGGATTTTCTAAATACTGGCACATTCCAGGAAGGCCCAGTGGACTTCTTGTTCCATAAGATTCATCTGATTCATAGCAAAATAGCAAATGATTCTGTCTACCCTCTGCCTTCAGTCAAATTCTGCATTCATTGGGGTTAAATTCTGATGAAGTGGAACACAAAGCTTACAACATTTGTGTCTTCAGCCCAAGATCCAAAGGCCTTGGCAGTCAGTGCTCTTTTCCTGAAATGCAGTGGTTTAATCATATGCGCTTTCCCCCAAACTCCTCTGATTTCCAGTTCTTGAAAAAATCAAGGGAGTTGAACTGCAGTTTAATCCAGATTGCTTCCTGCAAGTGTGAAAATTCAAGGATTACTGATTTGTTGAATATTGCTGTAGAGATTCCCAGAAAAATCCAGCATTCTAGCCTACCTACCGTATTTATCGTTTATCGTATGTTTTCGGGCCCAGTTTGTTTTCAGACACTTTTTTAAAAAAATATAATATTTAAATGCACTGAAATTTTCAGACGTTGCTCAGCTACAATTTGTTTGTACAACTTATGTTTTCGGACACAATCTAAGAAGATCAACTGTGTCGTTTTAGAGTAAAATTCATAGCGTGTTTGCCGTTAATTTATCTGATACTACCTGTAAGTTTGCTTAATTTGGTTGCCAATTATTTAATGTGATCATTCACTTCCATGAACTAATAAAATTCAAAATTCTTAATCTGAGTGCATGCGTCTGTGCGTGCGCACGCACACACGCCAATACCAAAGAATGAAAAGAAATATGATTTAATGCTTTAATACATTTGCATATTTATTTTTAAGTAGCTTGTCCATAGCCTCTTTTAGGTCCTCGGGCAAAAAGCCTTCAAATTCTGTATCACTGTCATCATCTGTATAATTTAATTGTTCTGCATTTCTGATCAACACGTTTTCAATTTCACTCAGATTGACACTGATGCCGCACACCTTGAAAGATTTGATTATCATTGTGCTCTTTTGATTCAATTTGTCCATGGCATTTACAACACAGTCCAATATAGTCTGCTTGCTGGCTGATTGATCCATCTGTTGGTGCTTTGTCAGATTTTATCGCATTTGTAGCATCCCGGATGTAGTCCGTCCAGTTGTGGCGGAGGTAGATCTTGACAGGTTTATTGATGCTCACATCAAGAGGTTGCAATTTGGATGTACAGCCTCCATATATTATTTCTGGCACAACATTTCTGTGCTGCAACTGCTTTTTCACTTCATCAGTGGTGATGTGAGCACTGAATGAGTCCATAACTAGAAGTGTCCACCATCTTCTGGTTAAGGGTAAATAAATCTCTTCAATCCATCACAGCATTAGCGTTTCATCCATCCATGCTTTCTCTTGCACTGCAATAAACCACCCTTTTGGTGCCTTCAGATCCAGATGCCTCTTTCCCTTGAAATTAATCATTGGGGGTAATACATTGCCAGAACTTGCAACAGCTGGAGCACTCTCAGGTTCAAGGTAATCAGACTCGTCATCTAGAGCAGCTTTTTTTGTTGTTGGTTCTTGTTGTGATGCATCCTCAGAATCAATAATTTGAGGTCGCTTCTTTGGATGGCCTACTGGCCTCTTAGGATATGATTTTGGCAAGGGGGAGTCCTTCCATGAATTAGGTAATGCCTCCTTGCTTGTTGCATAACGTATGATAAACTTATCCATCAAAATTATTACAATACTAACAATATTATGTTTCACAATGACAGCTATCCAGTATATAAACTTAAACAACATTTGATAGTGTTGGGTATCTTATTTATACTTTATATTTTACTAGCTTGATTCAACTAACAAAAATATGATTGGTTGTCAGTGTAGATATAGTAAAACACGAAACCACTTCAAGTAGGTGTGACAATTATGGCATTGATTAGAAACCATGACCCCTGCTTTATAACATTAAACAATACATCACAGAGTCAGTATGGATTAGTAAATTTATGACATCGTCCAATAAAACAAGCCCCTTAACCCAGAGGCAATACCAGGTATGTACCATAATTTAAAGTTCAAGCAGGTGTTATAATTATGGCTTTGATTAGAAACCATGACCCATGCTTCATAACATTTAACAATACATCGGTATGGATTAGTAAATTCACTGGCATCATGCAACAAAACAAACTCCTTATCCCTAAGGCATTATGTACCATGGTTTAAACATAGTTATTGTTTTACAGGTAATAAACCTCTTTGTAGACAATAAATATTAGTTATGGGTGCTACATGTTCGGTGTGCTCATTTAACAAAATCCAGATGGCAATCTTTTATTTCTGAACACACCTGTCCAAGAAATCTCTCAAGTTATATTACTAATAATTATCACCTATACACCTTGAAATCACTGAACACATCAAAACAATCTTTGAGTATTTGATTGTTTTGAGTCAGCAAGCTCTGCTCATTTTGAAGCTACCCTGGGCTGGGTGGAAAAAAAAGAATAGAGAACCACAACAGATAGGTCACCTTTTTAAAAAAAAATACAAATATGTTACAGTAATCATGCCGACTTGTATATTGCATCTTGCTTGTTAGATACACCTCTTTTCAGTCATTCAAAACAGTTAGGCCACCAAGGTTCAGTTTCATTCATGACCCCTGCTTTCATTTACAAGATCAAGTTTTTCCTAATGGGGAATCAGTCCTTTGTCATGACACTTCTTTCTTGCTAATACTCTTCCCTCCATGGGAATCTACAGACTCTGTAAGGCCTGTAACCAAAAGCAAACTGAAGTGATCAGAAGAGGGAGAGTTCACTTGTTCTTACCACTCCAAACAGAATAGGACAATATTTCTTCTCCAGTTCTGTTAGTATGAATATGATGTGCAATGTCTTTGCTTATAAGGAACTAACCCAAGACCAAATAATGCATGGTACACATCAGATCATGTAGTTAGGGTAGTTGCGACCATCAAAACATTTGAGTGCAACTTCTCCCAAACTGACAGCATCCAAGTCATGAGGTGGAGGTTGGAGATGACATTTTCTATCTATGGTCTCAGAGACATTTCGTCACAAAAGGGCAGAGATTGACTTGATGGGGCCATTATCAACAGCACAGAAGCCTACAATCAAGGGTTGTTCAGCAGCATTATAGCATTTGATGGTACTCAACTTCCTTTGGATTTTTTGTGAGTAAACATCTCCAGCATCATGCATAAACCATATGTTAGCACTGAATTATATCTCACACAAGACTCAAACTGGATCATATACATTAGGAGACAAGAGACAGAGCCAGTTCCAGGATAAGAAAGATGAAGTCTCCTCTTGCATTTATCTCTTTGCCTAATATATTATGATAGTCTATTATATCTAGAGTTGAGACCAATTTTTAAGTAAAATATTTCTCATCAGAAATGTTTACATTACTACCACCACTACCATCTCTAGACATTTACATAGAGTGTGCTTATCCACTGAGTGGTAACTGATAAATTGATGAATTTCATGCCATCTCCCATTTCCAAGGAGACACCATTCATCTCAGTTTCACCTTGCCATGCAGATGACTTTTTACACTTATGTTGCTAAAGTAACCCCAGTAGAGAGGGATTTGCAAGGTAGTGGATGGCATTATGGATCAGGTAAGTATTATCCAAGAAACATTATTTGCTCTAAAAATAATTGGTTTCTTGCTCTTGTCACTAATTTGTATGAAATACATCATATATCTTCTGATTCACTTTTATGTTATTTAATCTTCAATTGATTTTTCATCAAATTCAATATCTTTAGCAATATATAAGGAATATCTTACGTTTGGTTCATAATTTCATAAGGTCAGATCAATTCTGATCGGCTACGTTTAATAGCTTGAGTGTATCAGTATTTAGTTCATAATTTCATGTCTGGGGCCCAGAGTGGGTGAAAGTGCTCATCATTATGGATCACTGCCATCTCACCTCTGTGTGGATTCTAGTCTCGGGTTGTCCAATGGGATATGTGAAAAAAATTGCCAGTAGCTTCTCATAGATCGGTGTCTCTTTCCTGGGTTTTCCCAGGTTCTTCCTCCACCATTTATACTGACTACTAGGTATAGCCTATCTTATGCAGAAAATGGCATTAAACCCTACAACAACAACCCTTCTGATCTTGCCTATGATAGCATGAGTGTATAATCAGTTTTGAGTTAATTATTTCATATGATCTGATACATTCTGACCTCACCTATGACAGCTTGAGTGTATAATCAGTATTGAGTTAATTATTTCACATGATCTGATACATTCTGACCTCACTTATGACAGCTTGAGTGTATAATCAGTATTGAGTTATTTCATATGATCTGATACATTCTGACCTCACCTATGACAGCTTGAGTGTATAATCAGTATTGAGTTAATTATTTCACATGATCTGATACATTCTGACCTCACCTATGACAGCTTGAGTGTATAATCAGTATTGAGTTAATTATTTCACATGATCTGATACATTCTGACCTCACTTATGACAGCTTGAGTGTATAATCAGTATTGAGTTAATTATTTCATAAAGTCTGATCCCTTCTGACCTTGCCTATGATAACTTGAGTGTATAATCAGTATCTACTGTTATCGGATACTGTATATTGCTGTACATAAGTCAGTATCCTAAGGGCAATATATGTTTTGTCTTGCTGTATGATATAAATTCATGTTTCTCTCAAAGGGTGATCTGTTGTCTGCATAGCTAAAATTGTTACCTTGTCTCTTCTTCCTGAGGTTGGTTTGCATCAGAAAGCTCTTTGAGAAGCTTTCTTACAAGTAGATGTAAGATTGATAAGTTTACAGTTAGCTGATGTTTTGCTACCATGGTTACTAACAATATATACTTAGTTCTTGTGTTGTCACTTGTCACTTTTCTCTACTCAGCCATACATTCACAAAGTCTTAGAAAATTTGCAGTGATATATTTCGAGATTTTAAGAAAAAGCAAAGATTAGGGTAATAGTCCATATATTTTTCTCTTTCAGTGATATGATAGACTGCTTGCCAGAGTCTTCAACATGTGCTAATATTTTATATTTACCCAATTTCTCAAGGTAAGGAACTGAATCTGTTGAATGCTGTTTAGAGTTTATACTGTAACCTTTTTATTATACATATATGTATAAATGTATAACCTATCATGTGCTGAAAAATGGCGTCAAACAATACAATAAAAAAGTAAAAAAATAAGTCACCAGACATTCAGGACTAGTCTCTCTACATTTTTTTGAAATGAAAGTCAGATAGCTTCTGTTCCGAAAGTTTCAAATATTATTAATAAAGAACACATGTTTGCTTATTTCTATTCTTGGAGTTTTCCTGGGATCTTCCTCCACCCATTATACTGGTCATCCAGTATAGCCTATCGTGCAGAAAAATGGCATTAAGCCACACAAAAATCTTAAGTTTTTCAGAGTCTCTTGTTTCCACAAATATAGTAGATAGTTCCCCTCCTCATGTATCACCAGAGGAAAATAAAATGGAAGGTCCCTTGTCATCACACATCATTACTTCATCTGGCTTGGTCAGGATAAATTTTTTAATATATTTTACAGTAATAAACTGTCTCCTAACATTATAATCAGACATGCATGTCATGTATACTTTTCATCAGATTTTTTTGTTTGTATCAAGATGCATTTTTTTTCAGGACATCATTGCAACAGTGTTTGATTCAGAGTTAATGAAGAAAGCAATATATATTAAAACACTCACTCTTGTTCTATATCAGTTTTAGTTATTTTTTGATGTCCTATTAAGTGGTCCAGCTATGACTAGATTGGGCTCCTTTTTCATTTTTAAGGAGGGGACAGTCTGAAGTTACTAAATCCTAGATGCAACCTGTTTATTTTCTTCATGAGAACTTCACATCAGAATATTCTTTTGCAATCATTATTGTTACGTTTGTGCTTATTTTTATTCCTAGTGCCAAAGTTGCAGAGGAGAAGATACGCTATGCTGCCTACAATTGCATGGATATTGATACAGACATGAATCTATGGGAAGACTAATCTTTGAAGAGCAGGCAGAGATTTGCATTTTATATTGATGTCTTTCACTTGTATATCAATGCTATATAAAAATAAACCATGAAATCTGTCAACCTTGGTATGTACATACTGAAATAATGTTGAATCTTTTTTTAAAGCTTTGCATGGCCATTTTTGTCTACTTTTGTTTGTAAGTATTATATAAACACAGCAATAGCAGTCTTGTTAATTTGCCAATTATCCATCTTTTATCAATCATGTCAGTTCAAGGTCTGTAATAAATATTTATTTTTTAGCTCATCTGGTTGTAAATCAAAGTTGTGGCATGGGTCTGTGTTCATCATTTGTAGTCTGTCAGCATTTTCTTGTTACCACATTGGAGGTAATATTTTTGATGAGATTTGGTCAAACTTAAATATAAGTTTATATTATCCATATGTTTGATAAGTTCTGATGAACGAGATCTATACTAAATGTACTCACTTTTAAGTCGAGTCAAACTGCAAACAGCAAATATCATCTACTGTAGCATAACATGCCTGTAGATTATGGTTTATGTTGTTTGTTCTACTGATTACTCCTAACAAACTGCACAGCCCCAGATCTGACATCACAGTATTCAGTGGCAGGTATGGGTCTGTGCAGTTTGCAGTTGGACTCAACTTATAAGCATGCATATTTGGTACATATTAGTAGGGTGATCTTGTATCTGATTGGCTGAGCTTGTTACCATTCTGGAGGCCATATTTCTTATCTGAATTTGATCAAACTTGTAATATATGCTTATTTTGTAAGAATGTGGGTATGTTAGAAAGCCTGCCAGTAGCTTCTCGTGGGTCGGTGGTTCTTTCCAGGGTTTTCTCTGGTTCTTCCTCCATCATTAATACTGGCCACCATTTATAACCTATCATGTGCTGAAAAATGGCATTAAACCCCACAAAAACAACAAAACAACTTATATTGTAAGACTTCTGACAAGGTTGACAATAGCAAGCTCAACAGATATTAATGATTTTGCTTGTAACCATTTTAGAATCCATAAGCTGAATTCATTTTTAAAAAAACTTTGAATATATGTGTTTTAATGAGCTAATTTTGCTATTTATTGGCTGAACTTGTTGCCACTCAAGAGACTATATTTCTGATCTGATTTTTAGTAAACAAAAACATTTTCCCCTGGTAAGAATTGGCAAACAAATAATAATGAAAAATTTCAGAATAGAACAATTCATAAAATTTCAAATTACTAATCACAGGGATTTAAATGAATAATTAGTAAATTATAATTGAAGGAAAAGTAAAATATGCATATAACAAGTATCACTTTTAGTAGATATAGAGTTCATAAGCTTATGAACCAGTGTAGTCTAGTGACAGTATTAAAACACTAAGTGGATTTGAGATAGTAAAGCACATAAACGCTTAAGACTTCAAAGTTTAAAGTGGGCTGAGCCCAAATAAACCAAAATAAATCAAAATATTGTTTGTCTCCAATGCACACCAGTAAAGAAAAGTTAGTGGTTGAAAGAAACATTGAATGGATGCATTAATGTTACAGACAATGTACAATTGCATAAACTATGTGCAGTGTTGAAATAAAGGAGTATAATATCATTATACAGTTTTAAACTTTGTTTATTTTTGTTTCTAAATTGATCTTCTAATAGGCATATGACTTGGAGTAAAGAAATATATGGCTTCATAAAACCAAACCTGTACATTAGTTTCACCATTTAAAGATTCTTTAGCATACATTACTTTTAAAAATCTATGTTTGACTTTGATTATGAGCAAGAGACTGTGTGTATTAATTACATCTTGATCTTCAGAAATAATTTTTTTCTGATTCTAGTAAATAGGTAATATTGACATATTATTAAGTTAAGGATAATTTACATAAGTTGTTTTCTTACAATACTACTTAGGACTGAAATAGCTGGAAAGTTAAGTATGTGAGTAATATCAAGCCCACTTGGGACACTTGTTATTAAAGTGGCTTTACTTCATATTTTCTAAATGGATGTAATAATTTGTTTCATGCATGTTTACCTTTTGATAAAAAGACCAATATTTCATTAAAGGTAATTTGATTTTCATCACAGTTTTCTCTTTTGAAAAATTGTAGATTGTGTTGTTACATCATTGCATGATTTTACTCTGAGTCAATACTTAGCTTAGATACATTGTCATTGTTTGGTTAATGTAATGATTCTTTGACAGGTAATGGGTAATTTTGTTGTTAGTATATTGTCATCCAATTATCAGTTGATTCTGCAAATGTTGAGGTCAGTGTACATGAGAAGTAGAAATATTTTCATTACAATACTGAATAAGAATTGGTAGTGTAGTGTGAATTCACTGTTTTTCATTGCAGTGGAAATTTGTGTATGTATGTATTAGGTTAAAGGCACATCAGCACTATCCTATCTATAGAGTGCTGAGTAAGTTCTAAAAACGGCACACAAAACAAAAGAGATTAAATAACAATAAGGTAAAATGCTTAAAATAAACGTATCAATTTTTTTATATGAACAACATAAAGTGAATGTAATGTGGCTGTTATTAAAACAAAAACCAGAACTTTGCCTGCCTTTACAGACAAGTTTTGTAAATATTGAATAACCCTTGAACTAAATGAACTGGGACAAATTTGTATCTCTCCTAGGTTTTTTTCAAAAGATATAACTTCAGTTGATTGGCAGATTTATAAAAAAAATTAATATTTAGAACAATCCCAGTCACATTTACAAAAGGCAACATTCATTTTTGTTGCATCTGTATGACTACTGATTCTAGCTTATGGCTAACGAATATTACATTGATTTTCTCCATCAATTGAAAACCCCTTTGCTTTCCAATATGACCTAAGGAAGATGATAAATGTTTACACATTGATTCATATGTTGTGTATCCAAACACCACATTTCTCATCAAACAAAAGTTTAATTTGAATGTTAATATGCTCCAGTGGATGCTTAAATCAGGGGGAAACCATTATTTGGCTAGAAACACCTGTCCACTGATTGCAGAAAGCAGCTTACTGTTATATACATGACTTCATACAGGAAAAATGTGCTTCATGGAAATTAGAATTATCAGGTGACCTCTATATGAAGGTGCAAGTTAGGACAAGTTTGACTATTTCAGTGCTACATGTTATACTGATGCCTTGTCACTAACAAATTTCCAAGAATGGATTCCCTGACTTTAATTCCTATGCCATACTCCACCCTCACCTACCTTATGTACTTAATTATTGCACAGAGCCAGATCTTCCATTGTATATGAGCTGGCAAATCTCAAACTGTTCAGTTTGTTATGAGTTATCAGTAGAACAAACAAAATACACAACCATCACCTTCTCAAACTTGCACAAAAATTTCAATTTAACAATAATTTCCTTCATTATAATGTTGTTTGTTCCTGCCAGGCGTTAATATCCTCTTCGTTTTAATAATTCTTCCACACAGACATTGCATTTAGATATTCTTACAACTTGAGCTCTCCTCATTTTGCTTAAAAGACATTTGACACATGGTAATATAAAACCCCCAGCAAAATTAGATTTTGTTATAATGTCAATTAAATTTTAGACAGTGATTGATGGCTTTTGTCAAAGATTTCGGCTTCTGACACCACAATAAAGAAAATCTTGTCTATGTTGAAGAAAGCTCAAATTAGAGAAAATTATAACATTGTGTACTTTTAAGATCAAGCAGCTTGAGTCTCCATAATAAACTGGATCTGATGTCGTAAACTCATTGAAGCTTATATTTTTCTAATCATAGTTTATTAAATTTGATTTTGAAATTTGTATTGCATTTTTTATATTGTATTTACCATTCTTCAGGATGACTGTTCATCTTTCTACCGATCTATTCATGCTCTTAATAATGAGGGAAATCAGAAGTCTTTATACTGCCCATCTTATAACAATGCTAATTTTATATATGGACAGAGAATATAGAACTATATATTAAGGATTACATTTTTGAAAGATATCAAGATAGTTTGTGTCCAGTTGTACTTTATATGATGACTTTATGTTTGTCATAATGATTTTATGACAGGCAAGTGTGGTGTCGTTTCCTTAAAACTTTTGAGAATTATGTAGAATTTAAGCGCTTTTACAAGAATATGTTAAAATACCTTAGTTGTACTTGATTTGGTCTTGAAATAAAGCAAATTATAATGAAGATTTTTTTTTTTACTTAACTGAATTAACTGCATGTCTTTTAAATGCAGCTGTGCTTCATTTTGTATTGAAATCATTATTTGAACCAGCATTAGTGTGGAATTTGTGAGCACATTGATATGCATGTCATAAAGCCTGGCATATTATGCTATGATTTACATTCATCTGTTTGTTACCATTTTCATTATCATTCAGTACCTGAACTTGTTTGCCGATTTTTTTGTTAAAGAAGAATTCGCTTGATTATGGTATCAAAAGGTAAAAATTCAATGTCACTTTGCCTGAAATAATAAAACCTGTCTTTTCCCAGTATTTGAGTTTTCTGCTATCAAAAGTTACCCAACAATTTTAAGCTTCAAAGGTCGAGGTGACTATAACTGAAAGAAGAAAAATGGTTTCTACATAATAACTTGAGTTTCCCACCATCTACAGTTGCCAAACTTTGTAGATGGCTTGCACTTTTGGGTATTATGGTCAAAAGATGAAGACCATTGTGACCGAAAGAAGAAAATGTTTTTTGTACAAAATTTTCAGTTCTTGTCCATGCATCCTCAACAGAGTTATTGTATATCATCCACATTAGGTAAGGAAGAAACCTATTTACCTGAAAGCAAGTATTTACTCAATAATTTTTTCAAGATGTACCTTTCTTTCTATACAGACTTTTGTATAAAATGCTTTTTTTTGTTCATTTTATTACATTTAATGCTTTATAATATCATGCATAAATAAAGAACTTCTATATAATTTATTAGATGTGGAAGCAAATGTTTTAGTATTTGATCCTCACTATATAACAATTAATGAGCAGTTTTGCTTCTTGTATCTTCATTATAGGATCATGCACACTTTGCTGTTTGCTGATTGGTGACTGAGGTAGAATTTCAAGCCAAAGTGTTTTTCTTATATGATCTATCAAATGTTTGCATGCAACAAATGGTGTAAAATAATGTTATTCTTACCTGATCAATTACTTGGCATATAAATTAGATACCAAATATCTACTAGAAGAGTATTTAAAACAAAGAAAAGCTTGTCTGCAACAGCAGGTGTATTTCCTGTATTTGAGTATGACTGAAATTTCAAAATTGCATAGTTCAGACCTGGCCAGATCATATGTAGGTAGTAGGACCTGGTTATATATACAGATAGTAAGACCTGGCTATGTAGACAGAGAGTGAGACCTAGCTATATATATATATATATATATATATATATATATATATATATATATATATATATATATATATATATATATATATATATACAGATATTGAAACCTGGCCAGATCCTTTACAATTAGTATGACCTGGCCAGAAAATATGTGATTCACCAGGTCATATATGAATATTATGACCTGGACAGATCATATACAAATACTGTGACCCAGGCCATATATATAAACAGTATGATAGTACAACCTGGACAGATCATATACAAATGGAATGACCAGGCCACATATTCTCTAAACATTTTGAGCTAGAAACTCCAGTTCTAGGTCAAAACCCCAGAAGTAGATGTGATTTTTAGGATGCAACTTTGTATTGAAATATGGAATCCTGGATGAAAGAAAATCTAAAAGTTCTGTAACTCAGTTCTGTGACTCTAGTTCAAATGTACTAATTAAAGTTGTAGACTGTCAAAGTTTTAGGACTTTTAAAACTCAGGTTCAAGGTTCTTGTCCAAAATATTTTGAGAATGTGAGACCATACATTGCTGTAATCTTCATCATACTATAATTACAGATCTTGCATTGCACTGTCAGCTGTTTGACTCGTGATGTTGGTTACTATTACAAACATTTAGTTGTAGCTGTTTAGTTCCTGAGTTTGGTTACCATTACAGATCTCAAGTTGTCCTGTCCGCTGTTTGGCCCATGATTTTGCTACCATTACAGCTCAAGTTGTACTGTCCACTGTTTGGCCCATGATTTTGGTCATCATTACATATCTTGAGATGTACTGCCAGCTGTTTAGCCCATGAGTTTGGTCATCTTTACAGATCTTTAGTTGTACTGTTAACTGTTTGGCCCATGATTTTGGTCATCATTACAGATCTTGAGTTGTGCTGTCAGCTGTTTGGCCCATTATTTTGGTCATCATTACAGATCTTGATTTGTACTGTCAGCTGCTTGGCCCATGAATTTGGTCATCATTACAGATCTTGAGTTGTACTGTCAGCTATTTGGCCCATGAGTTTGGTCATCTTTACAGATCTTGATTTGTACTGTTAGCTGTTTGGCCCATGAGTTTGGTTGTCATTACAGATCTCGAGTGGTAGCTGGCCATTTCAGGTTTTGAGTTGTACTTTCAGCTATTTGGCATATGATTTTGGTTACCCTTACAGATTTCATATTGTACTGTTAGCCCTTGGGCACATGATTTTGGTTACCATTACAGATCTCAAATTGTACTGTCAGCTCTGTGGCCCATGATTTTGGTCACCATTACAGACCTTGAATTGTAGCTGTTTAGGCCATGATTGTGGTTACCCTTACAGATCTCAAGTTGTACTGTCAGCTGTTTGGCCCATGATTGCCCCCTTTTTTGTGCTCCTTCACTTCCTTTTGTTCAGGGGAAATTTTGATTTCCTATGGCAATATTATTGTACGTAACTGATGCTGAAGACTTATAGCATCATGGAGAAGGTTGCATCTTATACTGCATATGTATAAATGTTGCATTGTATTCTTCTAATAATAACTATAGTGCAAGTCACATAGCTCATGTACACTCTTTAAGTCACTTTTTGCAAATGTTACATTGTAGTCTTCTAATAATAACTATAGTACAAGTCACATAGCTCATGTACACTCTTTAACTCACTTTTTTCAGCTACAGGTGCAACTTTGAAGAATTTGATTACACATACTTTTATATGGTGTTTATTCACTTTATTTCATGCCTTGTCCATCAAATTTCATTGAAGATTATTGTGTAAATTCCTAGAAAAATACTTAACAGCAAATTCATTGACATACTTTGGCACAGTCAAGCTAATTTCATTTACACTGATTTTGTTGCACATTATTATGTAACATGCCTGCAGTTAGGAAAAACTTGTACTACAAACATAAACAGAGATGCAACAATGATGTCATTTTAAAAAAATCCTGTGAAAACACCAGCAGGAAAAAAAATTGTCACACAAGTCCAATAAATTGGAGGTAATTATGTAACTTCGTATATATCTTCTGTATGGTATATTATTTCTTTTTTTTAATTTATACATAATGCCTTTTTTTCCCATACAAGTATGTGCTTTCATAAATGCAAAAGACTAGAAACATGGCTGTCAATTCAGATTTGTTTTAGTTAAATTTTACATCATGCTAAGTTATCATTTTGAAGAAATGTCATGTATCAGCAAAGAATAAAACTTATTTTATGTACTCCTTTATCCCTTTATCATAGTTAAACATCATACATGAGATGAATGAAGATGTGCACAACTAATTGTTCACATGATCATACATTGATTCCCCTTACACTAGTAATAGTTCAATCCAATATCAGATTTTTTAACCTATTGTAATGACAAATTAGCATTGTAAAAGTTAATAGCAATTAATACTTTTAACCTGGAATTTTTTTATGACATTTAATGTGTAGATCACTCAAAATCATGATTCATTAAATTTTGTTATAACTATATTACAATTAAATTTTAAAAATACACTTATTTTAAAATTTATATCAGTAAATGTGCTAACATGACCTGTGTGACTTGTACTAGACAGAGCTCAGTAGCCCTAATGGACTGTATTACTTGCAACAGGTAGAGCAGGTTAGAGTGTTGTAAACAGCAATGCTGTTACAAAATTTTGATGTGACAGAAATTTATTATTTCATGTTCATGTTTACTCTGTTAGTTTAGTAGTGATGCAGAGCTGTAAAGTAAAACATATAGAAAAAATTACTCAGGGTTTGACAGTGCTAAATTTACATTCATAAACTGCCATAATTATTTTCAGAGATAGATATGTCATGATAAATAAACATAAATGTAAACACTTTTTTAAACTATAATTGTTCTGGTGTAGATAATAGTGTACAGTAAAGAGGAGACTTTTCAAGCCAAGAGAAAATTATTAGTGTAAAAAGTGTTATGTCATACACCAATGTAGATACAGAATTGGACTTTTGTGTCTTGTTTTCTCACTCATATTATGCTCAATATTCCTGACATTATGGTCAGATCTGTATAGTGGTCTCTAACTGCAAAATGCCTCAATAAAATGATGTCTATTTATAAGTTGAATGGGATCCTTTTCCTTATGAAATAACTATACTACCATATGTACTCGCTTATAAATCAAGGTACACTGCACACAACAAAGATCCTGATCTGCCATAGCATAATGTACCTGCAGATTAAAGTCTTTGTTGTTTGTTCTACTGATTACTCAAACTCCACAGAATCATATCTGCCAGCTCTCTTTATGTGACAGCAGAATCTGGGTCTTGCTGTTTGCAGTTGGACTCTAACTTATAAGCAAGTACTCTTTGTGTGTGTGTGTGTGTGTGTCTGTCTGTCTGTGTCTGTCCCGTCCTGTCCCATATAATCTTACGCTATTGATATAGCCTGTATCATAGACCAGTTTTGGTGTTTTAGTGATCTCTGCATTTTTATATTCATTGTTGTACAGACTTGTATAAATTAAAATCTGCTTTTGAATTCCATTTACACTATAGTGAAATGTATATTGAAAACAGAAAAGAGAGGTTATGTAACAAACAAAACCACATTCTTTTTTTTTTCTCAGTAAGGGGAAATAACTCATGTGTCCAGGCCCAATAGCCAGTCTTGATGTATCCTTATGCTACATCAAATCCATTCTTTCCACTGATTTTGTAAAACACATATAATATTTGTGTGTGTGTATGTATGTATGTATATATATATATATATATATATATATATATATATATATATATATATATATATATATATATATATATATATATATAATACACACAAACGAGTATGAGGCACCTGTGGCGATAATACAGTGTACTTTTCTATGCTTCCTTAAGTAGTGTTATAGTAAGTTCCAGAAAATATTGTTATAGTGATGGATCACCATAGCTATAATACAGTCGACTTTAATGCTTACCTCAAACAGTTTTATAGTAAGGAATCACTATATTTTAAGGGAAATTTTCAAACTGTTCAACCTTTATTGAGGTAAAATAGAGAAAAGAAAAGCTACTTGATTAACAAATTTTAAAAATTGTGAATAATTTTGCAGAATTCGAATCAGAGGTGTACAGTCAAGCAGCAGAGGAGCTGAACAGACCAAAATAAATCGGTCGACAAACCCCTCCATCAAAATCAGTCAGCCAGGAAGCTGTATTTCGGTAATCCAAGACTAAAAATATTTTGGTGGACCATGTCAAAATGTAAATTTTTGGGATAGAGGGGGTTGACCCGACCAAATTAGTCGGCCAAAGGGCGCCTTTTTCCTCCGTCTAAGAGTTAAAAAAAAGGTCGGCCATGTCGTGCCATGACAGGTGGACCAGTCCTGGGGTGACCAGCGGGAAAGATTTATCATCCGAAAATTTCACAATTAATAAATACTCTAGTTTTATAATATGGAAGTTGGAGAAGCATTATCGACTAGAGTTGCCCGAGGAAAGCTCGAAGCACTTAATAAATTTTTACCTGTTCACAATCGCCTAAAGAAAAAACTACAGGAGCGCCAACAGATGAAAACTGATCTATTTACTGGAAATCAACAAACATTTGCGCCGATTACTACGGGTTTAAAAACTATGTTTTATGGCGACAAGGATGATAAATTTCAATCGGCGAATGAAGGAAAGCCTATAGCCGATTTACTCCAAGAAATATCTGAAAATGTTAAACCCGCCGAGCAGATAATTAAAACACCGATGGCAGCTGCTTTGCCAGAAACTTCGGCAGATATTAAAGTTAAAAAACTTAGCGAGCGATTTACCGAAGATGGATTAGCGGAAATTAAAAAAGTGGATGCAAGTGAACTTCCTAACTTTGCGGTAACCTCATTTGCCGGAAGAAAAAAATTGTTAAGTAAAGACAATCAAAAATACGCGAAAAATATGGAAGAATAGGCTAGTGCATTATATAAGATCAGGTCTGGACTCCCCACTGCTAGAATGGATGATCCTGGGTATTTAGCATATTTCAGTAGGGTAAATCAGGTAATGAACTATTTAAAAGAAGAACAAAAGGCGTCAGTGATACAAAGTGGAAGGGGAAAACAAAAACGAAAACAAGATCCAGTATATCAAGATATCCAAGAGGATAAAGAATATGATGGAAGTGGAATAAAACCAATACGTAGACCAACCTCCTATCATGATTCGCAAATATGTCCCGAGAGCATTGTCAGGGATGTTTCCCGATTAGAGGTTCTCACAGGAGGAAGACTCGCCGGAAATAATTCTATTGAAGTAATTAATGAATCCGCTTATATTGCCCAAAGATTATTTCAGAGTGATATAATCGATCTTCATACATATAGAGAATTTATCGATGACCTAATGGAAAATAGCCGATATTCGGGATATTATAGTGACTAAAACTCTTCGTTTCCGCAATTAGAAATCTAAGGATTTTACAATAGAAAATGATAATCCATTACAATCACGATAAGCCAACTCAAGTATTTGTGGTAAAATCGAGGCTTCCCGTTTAAAAAACATTTTATGGCGAAGGTCTTGGAAATACTATCTTAGGATTTTTTTACAAGAATGGCACCGAAAATTGTTCCCTTCGCTAAACAAGTTGGGATGAAAGCTATATTGGAGTAATTGGTGATAAATCCCTTGGAGCCGTCGGGGATCTAGCCGGTAAGGCATTTTATTTCGTAAAGGATAAGGCATCGTCGCTGATGAGGTCAGTATTTGGGCAAAAACAGAAAATTCAACCACTTCCTTCAACAGAAAATATGCCCGCAAAGCTAAGTAGGGCTATAAATAATGCCGCACAAGAAAAAATCGAATCGTTAATAATGAACTCGCCAGAAATGGAAAATGTTAATCTCTCAAATATTATATCGGGGAGTGGACTTCGAAGAAAGCGATAATGATAGAAAATACTTCCGAATTGAAAATAAAAATACTTTAGTATAAATGGGATTTAAGAAAATAATCGATACTGTATTTGATATGGATGCACTTGTACCTAAGGATGATTCGGTGGGAAATTATCAATATTTTGCTTATAAGGCAATTGACCCAAATGCCAGCGGGAGAATTGATCTACAAGTCCAAGATAAAAGTAAATATTTCTTGCCATGCGAGGCATATATTGAAGTTGAGGGTGAAATTGTAAAGAAGGCGGATAAAACACCCTACCCAGCAGAGGCTAAAGTTGGATTTGTTAATAATGGAATTATGGCGCTATTTGAGGGTGCAAAATATATGATCGATGGAAATGACATAGAGTCGATAAATAACGGTATCGATATCGCGACAACAATAATTGGACTCGCTAGATATTCCGATGATTATACAAGATCGGCTGGACCAACTATGATGTTTGCTAAAGATATTTCTGACAACGTTGATATAAATCCATATATTTTTAGAAGACCAGAGGAGCATGGTAATGCTGCAAATACCGCTGATGTAGAACCTGTTGTTATGGGATCTAATCCTAATTATAATATAGGCTGTATAGTTCGAAATGGAATGTTAAAGGGTGGGAGAAGAAAATTTTCATGCGCTATTCCACTTCATCATATATTTGGATTTTGTATAAATGTCAGAAAAGTTATATATGGAGTTAAACATACTGTCGTGCTAACTCGAAGAAGTGATGATAATAGTGCTCTTTGGAGAATCCCCGCTAATGCCGCCGCAGACCATATAACCGATGACGACGGCGTAATTGTTTTATCTAAATTGACTCTATGGATGTCAGTATTAATGCCGTCCCTTGCTGTCAATCAGCGCCTGCTATCTTGGATGGAAACTGGTGCCAGTAGTTTGATAAGCTGGCTAAATACTTCGACGGATATTTTTGAGAGTAGTCAGTCCGAATTTACGTGAAATCTAGCTGAAAAGAGAGGTGTTTCAGCTCCAAGACATATATTTATAGCGTTACAAAATAAAAATTGAACGCATGGCGCTGATCAACAAACTCGCTCGCATATGATATTCGATAGGTTAGACGTAACTGAGGTTTCGCTAAGAATAAACGGACAGCAGGAGCCTGTCGAGCCTACAAGGTTAAGATCTAACAACGATGAAAATAGTGTTGCCAGGGTATATCATCGATTATGGTCCTTTATGGGCCGTGATCAAAATGTTGATACCGGTCTACAAATATCTCAGGCCGATTTTCAGACATTATATCCTATCTATTACTTTTCGTTGGAGCATCTAGATTTGACAAAGGAATCTGTCATCGACATAACCTTTAACGCAGTAGTAGGACAAGTTCCCGCCGGTGGATATAGAGCATTTGCAGTTGTTCTTAGTGATAAATCTATGTTGCTCGAGGGTGTTGGTGGAGAAATGAGATTAATTGATGCACCAGTAGAAAATATGTAATCGGAAATTCGAAGAATTTCTACAAAAATATGTAAAATTTCGCAATGAGCTCAATTGAAAATATAATATATTGACAATAAGATGACATATAGTACTGTTAATGTTCAGTTGACCGATGGTCAGATCAAAAAATTAAGATCAAAGTCCGCTAAAGAATGTGGAGTTTCAATAACATTAAAGCCAGCTCAAATGTCTGGTGGATCGGATAAATTATCGCTGACGACTGCTCAGATAAAAAAATTTCAACAATGCAGTAATGGCCCATCGAGGAATTCGACTTGATTTTTCAAAGGTCGCCGTCGACAATATGATTAAAACTGGTGGAATATTACCGTTTTTAGCAGCTCTTCCGGCAATAATTGGACCAGCAATTGCTGCAGCCGCTCCAGCTGTCGCGAAAGCCGCTGCGCTAGGAGCTGTCGGTACCGCCGCTGGACTAGCTCTAAAGAAAGCTACCGGAAATGGGTATAAAAAGAAGGGTGGATTCATTCCTCCATTGGCGGCGATAATGGGAACGGCGGCTATACCGGGTGTCCTTAAGGCTGCCATGGAATCTGCTAAACGATCGATAGGACGTGGATATAAAAAAGGGAAGAGGATTTTATCTACCAAGAACCCCCCACTCATTTTACAGAGGAAATTAATTAATCGCATGAACAATTTTAAAAATATACAGCCGATGTCCAATTTTGACCTCATTGACGCAGTAAAAAAAATTATCTATAAAAAATTTCAGAGGAGTTTTCATGAGAGATAAATTGCCGGTGGCGCCGTTGACGATGACAAAGTCATTACCCACAGAAACTGGAATTATTAATCTTGACAATAGTACCGGACCGGGAACGCATTGGGTCGCATACGCAATTGATCCGCGTAGTATTATTTATTTTTACTCATATGGACTAGCTCCACCGAAAGAATTTATGCGATATATATCTAAAATTCCAACACCTCAATTTTATTCTACGCTACCGACTCAACAATTGACCGATCCGCCTATATGTGGCCGGGAAGTATTAAACGTTCTTTCGGAAATATCTAAAAATCCTAATAAATCTCCGCATATCGTCGTGCATGAATATACTAGTGGAAAATTCCAAAATCTGTAAAATATTTGAAAAACCGCTAGTGTATAAATATATAATATTTAGAAATTGTTTACAATTTTGAAAAATGGTAGATATTTGGGGACGATCTTCAAAAACCGCTAAAGATAGAACTAGTGTCGACAGCAAAGAGATAACTAAAGTAATTAAGGATGAAATAGCCGGAACCTTAAACCTGGCAAGTGTGGATAAGGATGAAATAGTCGTATTTCAAGATCAGTATGGCAAATTAAAAACTAGTAATCTTGCCCTGGATGATCTATTGACTAAAAATCCAACCGCTGATGATGATTCTATCGTTGTTTTTAAACAGGGGAAATTAGAACCGAGCGTTATTATGTCGAAGATCACAGAAAAACTAAGCGAATTTGAAATTTTTTAAAATAATTTCTTAGGCTCTCCATGTCAACAAATTGAGACGCCGCTGGCACGTGTTAAAATTGCAGTTGATAATATGGCCGCGCTTAAAACTGAGTATGATGTTCATTTGAATCAATATAGGTCATTACAAAGAAATTTCAATATGACCGATAATACCATTGAAAAGTATTTTGATAAAAAAAATGTCAGGCCTGATGATGTTAAAACAACTTTACCTAATATCATTGAAAATCAACAGAAGACCATGAATGGTATAACAGCTATTAGAAAATCCATCGATGATAATCTGGCAAATATTAATAAAATAACTGAAAAAAACAGATAAAATAAAGATTGATTCTGACGCAAATTTGATTCAACAAATTGCTCATGTTGTGGATAAAGGTGTATATGATTGGGCGGTAGAAAATCTTCGGGGGCCATCTATTAACAACAACCCCCAAGCCCCTCAAGGTTCTTATCGCTTTTCAATAGTATCTCCTGAACCTTTTATTATAACATGTAGACATAATCTAAATATAATAGGTAAAGGTATTAATACATTAATATTTTATTCAACTCCCTCTGTAAACTTAGAACTTTCTCCCGTTGACAATGGCGCGGCTAGAGTTAGAATTCGATGGATATTAGAATATTTAGGACCTGAGTAAAATAGATTCCTAGAACCACTAGTGATTTCCCACTAGCGTTTTCAACATTTGAAATCTGAAATGATTTGAAAATGTAAAACATTTTACAATAAAATATGAATAAATCCACTGAACATCTCATTGCAGGTAATTTCAGATACGATACCGTTAAGGAATATTCGGCTAAACTTAAAGCGCTCACCGATGAATACCAAATAAAAATAAAAAAAATATCGCCGGAGAATTACCGCCATTGACGTTACAGTTTATTCAGTTTCTGGACTTCTCGCCGGTGCTGGTATTATATTATCGTCGGTGACTATGATAGCGCCAATTGCCGTTCCTATCGCGATATCTGCAATAACTACCGTCGCTGAAATTTCCACGGCAATTACTAAGAAATTATCGTCATGTGCACAGGCTAAATTGACCGATTATTCGACTAAATATACTATCGTCGAGGGCGCTTATTCACGTATTTCATCGATGATCTCGACATCATTGGACGACTCTGTCATCACCGCTGATGAATTTTCCACGATAACTGAACTATATAATTCCACTGTGACGAAGATTGCTGGAAATCTTTCAATTGCTAGCAATTTCCAAATTACTGGTAATCTTTCAATTGCCAGTGAATTTCAAATTGAAAATCTAAAAAATATAAATAATGTCAGAGATTTCGATACTCTAAAAGATATCAGATAATACATCTCCGAGGCAAACGAGCATGATCTCGGTATCGTCAAAAACATCCGAATTTGTCGCTAAATTTCCATCGCCGATTCCCGTCTATGAGATCGCGCTAGCTAAATTAAGACTATTCAATAGTTGGCCTAATATCAGATCTAAGCGATTTGAAAATCAGCCGCCTAATAATTCTCTAGTTTTTTCATATAAAAATAAAATCACTAGTGATTTCCCAGATGGTACTTCAGATTGGAATGTCGTTTGCATACCAACAGGTTCTTATCAAATTGAGGCAATCGCTGATGAATTCGCTCGTAGAATAAAATCAATCGCTGGTGAAACTGAAATAGATAAAATAAAAATAATCCCTCATGAACCAACGCTGTCAACGATAATTGAAATCGCAGAGGGATATTCCGTCGACATATATAATAGCTCAATAAGAACAGTATTAGGATAGCCTAAAGATCCGCCGCGAGATGTTAGAGTTTCCACACCAGAGCCTGTAAAATCTGATTACATCACTGATCAAATAGGACCTGAAAATCCGTCAAAAAGATATAAAACTCTCCTGGATATAAACTTTACAAAGAGATATCGATATAAGAATGAATATGGTGAGGATATGTGGATAACACCATTTTTTAATGATTATATCCCACAGGAAGGTGAAATTCTGGAAACGCATGAAACAAACCCAGCACTCGTAGATATTGAAACTTTTATCTTCGAGGGAATGAATGAGGATTTTTCGTTGCTATTACCGTCGTTAAGATCCGGCCTTCTCACACAGGCTGAGTTTACTAGTGTAGTCGCCGCAGGTAATAAAATCATCGATGACATGGAAATATTTAACTCGAGGATTACTGGACTCTTCACCGATGAAAATTCCCCGGTTTCAAGAATTTATTCCGCCAAAGAATACAAGAAAAATCTAAAAGAAAATCCAAATTATAAACTACCAGGATATAACGCACCTGAGTTAAAGAAAAAAACTCAGCTTGGCCATCGACGAAGAATTTAATAGAATTCATCAATCATGGAAGGATAGCCAGCCAAAGCAAATTATTTTAACTCATAATAATTCTCCAAACAGCGACGGTAGACATCTAGCTCCAGGCAACGTAAATATATCTAACGTTATTACCCTTAATCTAACATGTAATGCCGTCCATGGAAGTTATCAGATCAATATGGAACAATCAGATCGAGTTCATCCCGCCGATCTACTTTATTCATCAGTACCATCAGCCCCTCCAGGATTTTTAATCATCGACGACCCTGTCAATCCGGTATATATGCGCTGTCATAGCGACTTAATCAGCGAGCTTAAATTTCGACTTACCGACCATGATGGCTATTTGATCGATCTACACGGCGAAACTTTAACGATGAGCCTGTTTGTGAGATCCTAGTAGAACCACTAGTGGTTTTCATTCTCGCATTTCCACGGATCTTCGTCCTAGAAATTCAAAAAAATTTTCAATATAACATTTTCAATATTTTTTTTTTACTCTGAAAAAATTCATCGAAAATATCGTCGGGGAATTATGATAAATAATTATCAACGAATACCGTGATAAATAACTGTGAACAAATCTAATAGTTAAAAATAATATCCCTGGGTGTGTAAAATCCCTGTATTTTTTGGCGCTATCGTAATTATAGCGAAATTTTGAATATTTCTCCGCTAATCTCATTCACAATTACCCTTCATCGTGTCCGACGGTAATTACTTATCAACATTACCCATCATGTTACCCTATTATAATTATTTTTAAGAAAAAAAATATATCCGTCGATGATATATATTTTAAATATGCCTAACAAAGCCCGATATTTATCAAGCGAACAACAGACCCAGATTATTAAACTACTTGGACAGTATAAACCATCCGTGATAGCTAAAGAATATAAGATAGGACTGACCCGGCTATATAAAATATGGACTGACGCATCTACTAATCAAAAATTTCCTGGTGGGTTGGCAGGTACTCAGGCGGGTCAAAATTTAACAAAAAAAAATAAAGGCCATCATCGCATCGAAGAGATTATAAAAAGCGTGAAACACATAAATTGCTGCGAGCTGAAGTTGATAAAATAAATAATGATATCGTCACTGATAAAAAAAATAGAGGATAGGCAGAAGCGGCTCAACCAATTAACTAATACCATACAGGAAAAAATCCGGCTTGAATCTCAATACATAGTAAAACTAAATAATACTCCCGATTATGAAAAAAAAATTAGCGAGCTCGATGAAACTAAAAAGTTAAATGATGCGATTGTAGATGAACTAAAATCTAAAATAGCTGAACAGGAAAGAGAAATTCAAGAGTTGAAATTAAACGAATTAGAAGTGCAAGCACAAGAATCACTAGCGATTTCGGAACCACTAGTGGAGGAAATGCTAGCACGAGAATCACTAGTGGAGGAAATGCTAGCACGAGAATCACTAGTGATTCCACCACAGAAACCACAAGTAAAAAAACCAGAGAAATCCGTTGAACAAATACTTAGTGAACATTTGTTGGGGAAGGAATTTTCAGAGAATCATTTATTAGTTTATCCATGGTCTCGCAAATATCCCTGATGGCATTCTGATGTTCAAATATATCTTTTATGGCATTTTCTATTTTTTTTTGATAATCATGCAAACAGGAATAAATATTTCTAGATTATATCGATGCGCGGCCAGCAATTCCGTACGAGCATCAATAAGATTTTTTATAATCCTATATTCATTTCTATGGGATGGCCTTCCGCGGGCTCTCATATCAACGACGTTTTATATTCATCGGCGACCCACCTACTAGTAAATATATTTGGAATCTCTGTTGAAATGCAAGCATTTCCCTCGCTAGCGATTCTCGTGCTAGTGATTATATTTCTAACTTTATCAATTTCGTCACATAGCTGAGCAATATTTTCGTCGTTCATTATTCTATATAAATGCGAGCATTTCTAATTTATATATTTAATTTGATTATATGGTTCAGATATTATTAAACATTTTATTGGTCAACTCGTTATACGCGTACGGGTAATATTCTCCATCTGGTTCACTCTCGATAAACTTTTTATGACATTTGCGATAATTATCGTCCAATGCGGCTTTTCTTTCTGTGCGATACAACAATGGATAATATTTCTCATGAGTTTCACCTTTGATAAGGGGTTTATTAGCGTCGACGTAGTGATCGTAAAGGGTCTTTCCTCTTCTGTAAAATTCTCCGAATTCCCACTCATCCTTGTGATCTATCACATTTACCCCGTTGATATTGAAGATATTATTTATTCCGGTAGCGTTGCCATATACCCCGGAGACGTGTATAATATTCTAAGATTTTCAGCATTTTTCTCGCGCAGTTCTCGGATATTTTTAGCGTTTCTTTTGCGTATTTCTCTAAGATTTGCAGCATTTTTCTCGCGTAATTCTCGGAGATTTTTATCATGTTGGGATCGAAGTTCGGTCATTATATAATATATGAAAAAAATCTTATGTTTAATTATTATATATGAAAAAAAATAATTATAAAATAAAAAAAGGATTTTCATCTGAAGATTTTCATTGATATACGAAGGAAATCCAACATTTCAACCTCTTCAAGTATGTCGAATGATAAACACCATCCGCGACATATTTTATAGCTCGGGAATTAATATTGTAATATTTCCCCGCAGAATTCATCGAGGGAAAGTATTTTTTCCGAATCCTCTAAAGTTTTTCCATCGGCGACTCCTATTATCGGTCGGCGAATTTGTGATCTAATTTTTGGCGCGCTGTTATAACAATTTTCTCTTTGAGTAACTACGCGAAGATTTTCTAGTCTATTATCTAGTGGATTTCGGTTAATATGATCTATCACTAAACCTGGTGGAATCAGCCCATTAAAACTTTCATATATAAATCTAGATACAAAATAACATTTTTGTTTTCCATTATGTTTAATGCTCATTATCATATAACCCATGTTACTTTTTTTGCCAAGATTTTTTTAATTCACTTTATGTCGGGCAATACCATTCTGCGAGCCCTCGTAATTAAGATAAATTGGATGTGTAATAAATGTTTGTTCCATATATATTATAAGGAAATTATTTAACTTCTAATTTCTTTTTATAATTTCCCGTGATAAAATCATCTTCATTGAATGTTATTCCATGTCGGTCCCTATAATATTTAACAAATGTGCGAAATCGCTTTCCACCGCAATCGGAACATAACCGAGTTTTTCCTTTTATGGCCATTCCACATCGTATGCATAATACTTTTCCGGGGGATCCATTTTTAGTCTGCTGGTTATGTGTTGCACAATATTCTCCAACACATTTTTTTTTACATAATCCACGATCATTTTTCCATAGCCACTTGCATTTATTTGACATCTTATATATATAATTATTTTAATTTTTAATTTAATATATATATATTTTCATACATATATATATATATATATATATATATATATATATATATATATATATATATATATATATATATATATATATATATATATATATATATATATATATATATATATATATATATATTAATGGCATATAATTATAATGCAACTCAATCGGGAAGAGTATTAAATCCTCAAAATCTGACAATAGAGCCTTTAATGAATATTATATATCTAGAAAGATGAAATTTTTTTTTATCAAAAATAGATGTTATAGAACCCATGAAAACGCGGCGGACGTTTGATCTGGATGGACCGATAAACCCACGTAAACATAAATCGCAAATTAAAAAAGGGATAAGGGAAGCAAAAATATATATATAGGGAAAATGGTGCCGCGTATGTGTTCTCTACGTATAAGACGAACCTTGACGAAAATATAATGACGATGGAAAGAGCGGCAAAAATATTGTCGAGGATTGATTTTGGAACACCACAAACACCAAAAAAATATACAATGGACTCCTCGTATTTAACATTTGATAAAGTTCCGACTGAACAACAACGCGTACGACGACACAAAGATGAAATATTATTACTGTTATTTGACATTGAACCGGTGGGGGTTAGTAATGAAAATTTTTTTGATAAATCCTGGAGGGTATTCCATCATCGAAATAGGATTTCAGTGGATGGTAGAAAATTATTTATATTAGATCGAAATACAAGACCGGGGGCACTTGTTGGTATTGATGGGCGATACTACAATAGAGATTATCCATATAACTCTATAATATACGGTGTATTTTTAGTGCCGACGCCAAATGAAAACGAGGTCGGTGGGATGAGGCTATCATCGACGTTAAACTGTGTGGCGGAACAGGTTATAAAACACTTTGAGAATTCCAAGCGAGGAAGTGGACTCACTGAACGAAGAATGCAAATTATCAATATATGGAATGAGGGTATTAAACGTGGGGATGCGGGGGCGACAAAAAAGGATATAATCGATTGGAAAAGAAGTTAAAAATACCGATTATAGTTAAGATGTTGCCGGATAGAGAATTTTATAAATCCGGTCTTTATCGGTCTAAAGGTGCGCCTATTGAAATTCTTGATCATAATTTTCACGCATGGGGAATAAATGATAGGGATTTTCCCGAGAAAAAAACTATTAGGTACTATACCGGCAATATGTTTGACTGGATTAGATCAAATTTGCAAAACTCCCCGGTTAGTGTCTGGTTATTTAGCGACGATAGTATTGACGGATATAATCAATTTGTTACATCTGATGGGATAATTTATCGGGAGGAAGAATTACAAAAAAATGGAGGAATTAGCGAGTAGATATGTTCCCGATGGAATATTCCGTGATTCTGGAAATGCTAGCATTAGAAATTCAGAGAATTTCACCATCGAAAAATTAACTCAAATAAGTTTCTCTGTGGAGTCGGTCGCGTATCAGATAACTAAAGAAAAAATTCTTGGAAACCAGCTAAAAGAAAATTCGTCAATGATATCCGCGACAGTTGTATTGAATTTTCACATGGCGGATTATGGAATACAAAATATGAGTTAGATGACAATATTATATCCGCCGATATGATCGCGTGTTATCCTGGAAGTTTTCTTGGTGGCGGCGAATGTCATAAATATTTTTCTCGATTCGGTATTCCGAGTCACAATATGATAAGGAGATCGGTCAATGGACCACTACCTGATCGTGATCTGACCGGATTCGCTAAAGTAACGCAATTTAAAATCGCCGACGGACTTCCATCCGGTGAGTCATTTATGGCTAGGTCAGCATTTAAGTAAAAAAAAATGGGCGCCAATTGTAGTATTAAGATGGGGAGTTGATACTGGAATTATAACTGATCTAATAATATCCGAAATAATATTCAGCGAAAAACAAACTAATATTTGGCTTCCAACTCCCGATAAGGATAAATACTGGAATATAGGATTTCTTCGCGATGAAATAATCAGCAAAGTAAAAGAATTAATAGAATTATAATATGAAAATTTACACAAGGGGTTTACGGATACGACGACATTCGACGGCGAATGACGGCCAAATTAATATTAGATCCGGGAGAATTAAAATTTGTCGTCGACGATGTGGTATCTAAGGGTGTATTTTCTCGACAAACCGTGGCTAAATTATCATCTGGAGAAGATTTTGGAGCCATTGTAGAATATGTCAATGATGAAATGCCACAATATTTGGATAAACGCTCATATATGTTAGCGTATGTAACAATTAACACATTAAGTATGGTCAATAGATTTCCTAACATCGCGGTTAGAGCTGCAACTGACTCATTTTATTGCCGCAAAGAATATCTACACGTCATTAATAAGTATTTCGGAGACGGTAAAACGTGGGAAACTTGGCGGATTAAAAATTTAAAACTCCATAACTATAAAGAATCGGCGGACTACGAAGACAAACCAGAATATCATAGCGGATTCGTCGAGGAATATTCAACAGCTCCAAGTATTCATGATCCCATCGGTCTCCATAAAATTATATATTTGAATGGACCGGGTGGATGCGGTAAAACCACTCGAGTTATAGAACATTTTAAAAATGAGTTAATTGCGCTAGCACCAACTCATCGACTTGTCAGAGATTTTAAAGAAAAGGGAGTAAACTCGGATACTTATCATAACTTTTTTAGATATAGCGGCGGTGTGTGGTCGCCCGAAAGAATGGGAACTAAAAAACTTCGATGAAGTTCGATAAAAATGTTAGATGAAGCTTGTCTTATGTCTATGTCGGTCATAAAAATGTTTCTCGAATGGCTAAAAACACAAAATATTGTAGTTATATTCTGCGGCGACCATGGTCAACCTCCGCCATTTGGAGGAATATCCCCGCATTACTGGCTAAAATTACAAGTCGATTATTACGAAGAAATGACCATAGATCGTAGATCCCTCGACGAAGAATTAACTAAATTAAAGACGTCAATAAGATGCACGAGTAATGAAAATCAAGCCGCTGTATTTCGTAGAACAATATTCGGCAATACATTTGATGAATTTCTGGATAGATGGAAGCCGTGTGATATGGTCATCGCGAGTAGAAAGAAGACCAGAGATAGTATAATTAAAAAATTATTCGAGACTCATAAAAATAAATTTCCTAATGAACTTGTTCCATTGCAGTATAGACCTAAGGATACCCGATTGCAAAATATTCTCGCTGATATACCTGGAAGTGCCGATATTCAAGAGCAAAAAAAAAAATTAGTTTTAAACGACATTGTCGAAGTAAAACTATCAGACGTCGAAGGCGCATTAAATATGGAAAATTCGCCATGGTGGCTAGGATATGCGGCGACTATACATTCGACTCAAGGACTAACTATCACGGATACAATTATGTGGATCATTGACGATTTTATTGAATGGGATAATCTAGTATATCTAGCTATTAGTCGAGTTCGTCGAATAAATCAACTTAGACGGGTAGAATTAAAAACGTCTGAACTTGAATAATATATTACTTTAAATTTTTTTGGCGGAAATTGAATATCGTCGGGAATAACCAGAAGTTGTTCATGGGTGAAATTTCTTTGTGGCGCATTAAAATCCAATGTATAATACGTTGGTCTATATATCGAGGAATGAATTCCATATATTTTATGCGTTGAAATACTCCATATAGGATCGGTAGATCGTCTAACACCGCCTTCCAATTCACCGGGTTCATATAAATATCTCACTGTAGACTCCCATGGAATTTTTTTCTGGAGATTCGGCAATATTCGCGGGTTTTATTTTTTTGACGCCTGATATTCATCATTGATCGTTTTTATCACCGCCGGAAGTCGTTTAACCCATTCTGTTGACCGATTTTCCTGAATAAATTCCTTCGCTTATTGATAACCGAATAATTTGTCTGCAAGAGTTTTATTAAATCGCTCAAGAATAGCTTGATCACGATGGATTGCTGTATGTCCGCGCCTGATGGTAACATTTTTTTTTTCGTCATAGTCGAGGTAACTTCACCGCGAAATTCACTACCCGGATCAACTTGAAGTAAAGTTGGCCATGTGAGTGGACCACGTCTATATATTTTTTCAAATGCTCGGGCGACTTCTGTAGCTTTTTTTTGTGGAGAGTGGTTCAGCGTCCTTATATCGGGTAGCTATATCAACGATGGTTAGCGCTTATTTATAGCCATTGTCATGCGGTAGATATAAAATATCGGCCTGATGCACTTCATTTGGAGTATAAACGTCAAATGATCCGTATTTGATAGACTTTGGCCGCGGTAGGTAAATCTGCCATATCGCCTGTTTTTGAAAGCCACTCTTGGGCGGTATCATATGGAACTTTAGCCGCGGCAGCTAATTTATCTATGGCGGATTTTCCTCTCCAATATCCACGAGGAGAATAATAAATTTTTTTCATCCTTTTTTTCTGCCATTATTATACACTCGCACCAATTAACAATTTACCTTTCATCGCGGATTTAATAATAAATGCGGCAACTTTCTCTCTGAAATTTTTATTAGGTATTAAATTTAATGCATGAACCAGATTAACATCGGTGAGATGTCTCTGCCGTAGATCATTACTTTTATACGCTATATCATGTATTCGACAAGCTTCGTCTATAGCGTTAACAGGAAATTCACCCGGATTAGGTTGATCATTTTTGTTGAGGCGGATATCTAACCTGGTACCTGGCCCACAATAACTATATCCCGGAAGATGCTTTTCACCGGGGTATTAAGCCCAAGGGAGTCCGGGAAGTTTAGTTAATCCTGCGGCAATATCTCCTCCAGCTTTTTTTTTTTTTTTTTTTTTATAAATTTAATTTTTTTTTGTTCCACATGTCGCACATGTACCGGAAACCGCGTGTCTATTATTTTTAGTTACAATTGGCGTTAGGTCATTAGTACCTGTACGTGTCTTACATTTAACACAATATAAATCCATAATATTATTATGATATAATTAAATGGAAGTTCTCGACTTTTCAGCAAAAAAGGAAAAGCCGCCGATTAAACATCATCCAATGATCCCAAACTCAATCCGAGGTATTATTATAGGACCATCCAATTCAGGCAAAACACAACTTTTACTTACGCTGATAATAAAATATACAAATTGGGATAAATTATATCTGATAGCGCCTAGCGCCGATGATCAAGATTGTTATCAAGTCCTGAAAGATTTTAATGAAACTGCAGCCGAAAATTTAGGATTTGATCCAGTTCAGTTTATATATGATATAACCGAATCACCCGACATTGATGATCTCGTTGGGTCTTTAAAAAATATGATAGTCTTTGACGACGTAATGCTCGATAATCAAAAAAAGTCCAGCTCTGCTATTTTCTCGCGGCCGACATAAAAATGCAGATTTATTTTATTTAACTCAGCGATACACCCAAATTCCCAAAGTAATTCGCGACAATTGTAATTTCTTATGCGCGTTTAACGGAATTGATATACATACGTTACGAAATATTTGGCAAACTTGGTGCTCAGATATGGATTTCAATAAATTTTAAAATTTCTTTAGTCATGCACAACAAAAACAATATGGGTTTATTACAATAAATTTAAACGACCCTCGAACAAAATACCGAGTTGGATTGGATAAAATTTTCGGCTGATAAATCTTTCCCGCTGGTCACCCCAGGACTGGTCCACCGTCATGGCACGACATGGCCGACCTTTTTTTTTTTACTCTTAGACGGAGGAAAAAGGCGCCCTTTGGCCGACTAATTTGGTCGGGTCAACCCCCTCTATCCCAAAAATTTACATTTTGACATGGTCCACCAATATATTTTTAGTCTTGGATTACCGAAATACAGCTTCCTGGCTGACTGATTTTGATGGAGGGGTTTGTCGACCGATTTATTTTGGTCTGTTCAGCTCCTCTGCTGCTAGTCAACACCAGGCCAGCAAGACAAACTTGTGCTTATAAATGTTGTGACGAGGATGTGCAAACAGATACAAATGTAAAGAATATTTGCATGCATAAATCCTTTTACAATTGGAACAAAAGTTCCAAAATTTATGCATTCTATTGTGTATATAAGCATGTTGATATTCACAGTTATCATAACAGAGTTTAAATACATGTTAGCTGTAAGGATCTGTATCATATGAAAGAGTTTCAGGGGTAAAATGCAACATTTAAGAATCTGCATACATAAATCAGAATGTTTTAGGTAAGGTTACTTGAATCTGCGTGGGCCACAAGAGACACTGTCATATTCACAGTCAATGCTCTTCAGCATGCATGAAATTTATTTGTATTCCTTTTAAATAAAAAAAAAAAATACATAATAAAAATTTCCATGTTATAGACTTGAATTCACAGATGTTGCAAAATGTAGCACTGGGATTGATCCAATAGATTTATACCACTCCAGCTCAAAAGACATCTCTTGTCTTGACTCATAAATTTACCCAGTCCAACACAAAATACATCTGTTGTGTTTGAAATTTGGAACATACACATATATTATAGCTTCTTCGTAAAATCATAACATAATTTACACAATTGGCATTGCAGCCAAATATATGTACTGGATAAATACCACAGTTAATAGTTTCCTTCTTTTAGATGATGACGGTCTGTGAATTAAGATTATTTGTGCTATTTCCATCCTAATTATTAGTATGATGTGTGATGATGTTATATGGGACCTGTATAGATTAGTTTAATGATGTTTATGATGTGATTACTTTGTTATTTGCAATGTAAATTTATGAGGACAATATACAGAAATAAATATTACCTTAATATCCTTCATGGCTTTTATGTTTCTTTTGAACAAGGATGAGAATCAAAATATATGCTCACACATTTTTCCTTTTTGCACAAAAAATTTATTGAAAACACTGCACTTAGCATTCACAGGAAGAAGCATATGACAGCGATTATAATAGAGATTTTGATACATACCATAAGAAGGATATGATGTAGTGATTATTTGAAAGAATTTGCATACCATAGTAGAGAGTACTTCCCTGAACATAGGCCAGCATTTAAAATAGATACAGCATTTACTGTACTCTCTAATGTTATTTGTCATTTACTACACTTGATGATTGATAATATTTATTTATTGTGAAGAGGAGAGTATTTTTCACATAAACCTTAGTGTAGGCATAAGATGAACTAGCTGTTGGTGTATATCATTTCTAATCCACCGTGAAATGTCTTTTTCCTTTCACTGCCAAGAACAGTTGAGCGATATATAAAGTTATTTAGATTAAGGCTAACATTACATCACCCTTCTTGTGTTAAAATTTTAATGAAATGTGATCTGGTAATCATATTTGTAAACAAGTGGCTGTCAGCTTCATTCTTACAGGTTCAGGGTGATTTGGACAAACTTCTGAAACCTGTGATATATCCATTTAGTCTGATCAGTCAGACAAAAGGCCTGGGTTTGAAATATTCACTCTGATGGGCTCTAATACTATGGTAGTCATGGGAATTAAGTTTCTCCTATTACACCATATCTCTTCCTTATCTGTTCCTACCATGTAACAAGTTCTAGATGCCTCTAATAAATTTGTCTTTGATCCATACCTTATTCCCTACTTGATGTTTTTTCATTTTAGGGCAATGTCGACAGTCATAGTTTCTTTTTTTAGTTTGTTTCTGGTAATTTTCCAATTTCTTCCATTTCTTTAAATCAGGCTTTTTTGGCTTCAAGTTTTTTGGTGCTATGGGCAAAAAGTTTGTAATTTAATTTCTTCTGATCAATAATTCAGAAAGGTTGTATCTGTTGGATAACAGTGTGGCACAATATGTCGAAGAACTATGTAAGGATCATTGCCTTTTTAGCATTCTTTTATGTGTTTGAACAGTTTTTTGGCAAGACCACTATGTGGTTACTTTGGACTACTTGCAATATGCCTGCTTCCCAATTAGGGTTCACTTGGGACTTGGACCCATTGAAGTTGATAATTTGGTCGAGGCTGTTCTTCACATCTGAATTATCTGGGTTGAATGGAGATGAGTTATATTTAGCAGTCAGTGCAAAGCTTGGTGAGAAACCAATTGTGTTGTTGTTATGTCATTTATTGGCTGGAATTCAGTTCTCTCCAGATTTCATCCTCATACACATTTCTTGACTGTCTTCCTGAGAAATATTTTAGTCGTATAGAAGTCTCTGTCAGTGGCAGTGTTTGAGCCCTCAGTGTAGGTGCTGGACTTTCTGGACTTTTCTACATGTCCCAGTCTGCTTTAGGTCCACCATATACTGACACTACCCACCCTTTACTAAAGTCTTCACACCAAAGCAGCATCTACCTTTTACATTCCTCCAGAAAGACCTGCATTCCTGTTGTATTACTGAAGGCTGCTGTTGCTGGTTTAATTCCTCCTGATCTGCTGACACTGACATAACAGACCTTAATAAATACTTTATAACTTAACCTTCTCGTATCATTTCTGAATCTGGTGCTCATATAAAATTCCCATTTTGCAGGCTGACATTGCACCTTGCAAGCAAAGTTTCTCCAACTCTTCTTCAGAGAGCAAACTCTTCTTCCAAAATCAAATTACTATATGTAAGTTGTGGTATCTTGTACACTTTGGCAAAATAACCCTCTCCAAGCAGCTTCATCACCTTATTAAAGTGACTGCTCCAGTGGCCTAAGCTGCTAGACCACCTGCCTCAGATGTTGTAGATCATGGGTTAAAAACCCAGCTTTATCACACTGAAGACTTATAAAAATGGTACTAACAACTACCTTGCATGGTGCTCAGCTTTAAGAGGTTAGTGTTTGGCCTGGTGTCATGATAATGTGACTGTGACATGAAGCCACATGTCTGCAGCATGATGTTCTTGTGTTAGACATACATGTAGCTATAAACTGCCAAACTCCAGACATTGTAGTAATATGATTCAAACTGTTATAGCTACTTTAAACCCAAACACACACACACACACCTTATTAAAGTTGTCACCAATTTTAAGAAGTCTTCCATTGTTGATATCAGGCATTAGTTGATCATCTTACAGTTGAACAAAGATAAAATGTCATCAGCCTCACTTCCCATTAAGTAAATCAAGGTATTCATTTGAAGTTTTTCCTTGTTTTTTTTCAAGGATATATGCTTGATGAAAGCATTCAAAGCACTGAAACCAACTTTTCCAGGTTTTACGTGTAGAAAAGTCATATTTGTCAGGCTTTGATTTGAAATTGACAATTTCAGTCTTGTATTTTTACTGGTTACAATATGTAATGTTATTTGTTATTTAAGAATAACTGGAGTGGGCAGATTATACTATTTGTTAATTACATGAAATGAAAACAATTGTGAAGGAAGATAAGGCTACCATGTAACTTTCTTATAGGATTTTGATAGCATAACATAAACCAGCTGTTGGTGTATATCGGTTTTTATCCAGTGTGGAATAGCCAATTCTTTTTACTGCCAACAACAGTTAAGTGAGTGATATTGAAAGCTTATTAGATTAAGGCTAACACTAATCATTCCTTTATAGAAAGGAACATAATGCTTTAAACAGAATTCTGTATGCAGTTGAAGGACTTAATACAATACAAATAGGACATAAGAAGTCCACACAAATATGTACATAGACCTGTTTTTAAATTTTAGTTCTGTAAGAAGTAAACAATCTGAAAAAAATAGACATTTAGGGACAGTCTTTATGCAGTCTAGTTTAAAAGAAAAAGGTACTGGGAGACCAACTTTTGCAGCATTGATTGACTGTATTCTTCTCTATTACAGTTTGAAAAATTTGATTTTGACAATTTTTTTTTGTTTTGTTTACATTTCATCTGAAGGACAACTCATTTGCAAAGAGAATGAAAATGGTATTTAATTAATGGAAGTAAAACTAATACAAACTTCCACTGCTAAGTGTTTTAAGGATGTTTTAATAGATGTTGTGATAACACAAGATGTGATTCCTTCATATAATTAGGGATTTAATTTGAAAATTATTTTGTTCCAACAATATTAACCTTCAAAGAAGGTCTTAAGATAAAAGAGGTAAATAATTTTAGAAATGTTAAAGCACACAGTGCTAGAAATTACTCCACTATTATCCAATTTATTTAATAATGTATTTCAGTCTGGCAATTTACCACATGCATGGTAAGAAAGTGCTATAATACATGGCTAGAGTTCAAACCCATGACATCCAGCATCTAAGACGGTTGCTCTAATCTCTTGGCCACCAAAACAGTCTTGTAAGAGTTGAGAACAAAATGGAAGGAGACTGTTCAAAAAGGAAAGCATAATGAAGGATCTTGTATATCTATATTATGTATATTAATTTCTTAATAATGACCTTAGTTAAATCATTTAGTTAATGACAATTGTAATGCTAATATTCTAACATTGTAGTTTGCATTTTTGAAGAAGAGTCATGTGTTTCAATGTTGAGTAGAATAGGAATAAAACATCACTTGATCCAAAATGGACATGTTCTCATGACAGGAGGTGATGGGTTTCTACATGAAGGATCCTGACTTAGTTCCCGATTGGCTAGATTGGAACATCTGATTTGTTTACAAAATATGAGTTTTTAAATAATAATGATTCATTTTAAGGCTTCTTATTAGATTACTGGTGCTATTGCTCATTATCTTCCTGTAAAAAAGGAATATCTCATTTTTGACATACAGGACTTGGAAGAGATATATTGAATAGGCTAAATTTATTTCTATATTTAATATCATTTTTTTGGAACTATAGTGATGTACTATTTCTTCAAAGACATTCTGATTTAAATATCTGTACAGATTTATTGTGAAACATTCAAGGATCTTTGGATTCAAATTTTCTATTGAATTTACTGTGAAACATTCAAGGATTTAAAAACTAGAATTCATTTATAGTGTTAATAGATAAGGACATAACAGTTTTCATTCAGAACACATTTGAAATGTATTCAGATTAATTGGATCAATTGGAATTTATAGAACTTTGAAGAATTTTAAGAATTAATTAACCACTAAGTTTTTTTTATATTATTTCTCATTGTATTTTTAGGGAAATAAATTTATATTTTAAATTATACAAAACATTTTGGTTGTCACACTTTTTTGTTATGTGGTTTAAGCACCTAGGTCCTAACACAAGACATTAATAGAATAATTTACCAAAAGGTAACAATTGGCAGTCTGATAGCAGAGTTCATAGCATTTTGATTTTTTTTGTACATTTAAACTAAGGCAGCCACTGATGGGATTCAGGAATATCAGACACTTCCTTGCACACATACAATAATGCTCATGTTAAGTAAGGGACAGACCAGCTGAAAAATATGGTAAAAATATGGATGAATTATTGAGCCACTTATATCTGCACTGAATTTACCATAGGGCTGAATGCAATAAAAACAAAAACAACAATAACAATTATCTTGCATTTTGAATATTATTGATCATATCCTGATGTTAACATTGCTTAAAGATAGTAAGAATCACTAAATTTCAATGAGAGATAGAAGATATGATTACTCCTTCATGTTTCAATTGAATAAATTTCTATTGATGAGTAAAACTGCAGTCTAAAATATTAATTTATACAAATGAATCGCAATCTGTTGCTGAAACCATGCTGCTTTCAAGAAATTTTTTGACATCACAAACCAATATTTACATAGCACTGAAAGAACAAAGTAATGTCAAAGGTTCATAAAAACAGACATAATGTAGTCTTTTGGTCTGAATGTAGATATTTCTGAATTATTTAGTATTCCCTCAAAATATGTTATATCAGCAGTAGGTTTTCTCTGGAAGACTTCATATGGTGTCTAGTTGGTCTTAAAAAAGGACACAAATGTCCAGATTTTCTGTACAATCCTGACTTATCATTAAAGAAAAATTGTGTTGATCATATGATCACCACAGTGGTCATCTTGAAAATCCTCTTTGATGGAAAGTCATATCAGCATTGTGTTTTCACCAGAAGACTTATGTATTTTTGGTAGTAAATGAAGATATTGTTAATTTGACATACAATATGCCATCATTGCAGCCATCTTGAAAATCTTGTTATTGCTGTTGTTCTGAAATGGAAACTTATATCAACATGGGCTTTTCAAACAAAGGCTAACAATGATATTTGGTTTGTCTTGAATGCAGGTGCCCTGCAGATATTTCAATATGGCTGCCATAATTAACATGTTTTAAGTCTTGTAACTAATTCTACTAAATAAATGGTCATATTTGCATGGAATTTTCACCAAAAGTCTTCTATTGTTCTCTAGTTTGCCCTAAAGAGGAAAAAGGTGCCAATCTTGCATCCAGTATGACTGCCAGAGTTCTTAATTTGAAAATCTTGCTGCTCAAGAATATCAGAATATCAGATGGTTTCAACATTCAGCAGTAAAATAAAAAATTTGTTTTATCTTGAATTAGTGGAAATTCTGTTCAAACAATAGAGTTTCAGTCCCTTTGAGAGGCTCTTGTTTGTGTTTATTACAAATGCACTTAGTTTTTGTTAAATGGAATAGGAAGACACATGTAAGAGCATTTTCAATATATGCATATTTCTAGTTGTGCGCCAATAATCTAAATTTTTCAAAACCTTTTTGTTTCTTTCTCTCACCAAATTTAGGCATTACACACGTTTTTTTGCCTCAGCAGTCCCAGATTTGACAACCAGCTAAAATAGCTGCAAATATTAAGTACATGATTGGTGGTTTCTTTTGGCTTCTCATGTGTCTAGTACATTCATTCTTCTTCATCTTCTTCTAATTCTTCTGTGAACTCTTTTATAGTTGATTGATTTGTGCATTTTGAATATTGTTCCACATGGCATTAGGAAGAGCCTATTGATCTAGATATCAAAATCACTGTGACTGAAAGAAGAAAATGTTTTTGCAAAATAACTAAAGTTCTCAGCCAGCTACAATTACCAAACATTGAGGATAGTAAAGATAAACATATCAATGCTGGTTTTAGATAAGGTAAATATGAAAGAAGAACTATAGTTTATACTCAGTAACTTGAGCTCTATATTTCAGATCTAGATGGCTTGCACCTGGAGTAAGGAAGTAGCATATTGATTTTGGGTCAAAAGGACAAAGGCCAATGTCACTGCAGTTGATAGAATGAACTCGGTTTTTACATAATATTACTTTAGATATAGACTTTAGTTCTTGACCACACACCTTGACCAAAGTTGGAGGAAAACTTGTCCTTTGGGTACAAAAGCAGTTCATTTGAGATACAATGGCAAAAGGTCAAGGTCATTGTGACTCAACAAAAAATGGGTTTAGCAGAATTATCCAGAGAAGGTTTCTTGCATGATTAAACTTTGTGCATAGTTCACACTTAAGGTAATAAAGAAACCTATATTGTGGCAGTTAAGAGTAGAGGTCTAGTATCACAGTAAATCTAATAAGAAAGTAATGGTTTTTGCACAGTCATTTTAGTTCCAGATGGCATACCTTGATCAGAGGTCCAAGTCATTGAGACCCACATGTCAATTATCTTCAAAGTTAATCATGCACTACTGGTTTCTATACAGTGAACTAGTAAACATAGTGCCATCATATAACAGTAATCTAGTTTAGAATATGCTTAGATTAACACATTTACAAAAACTAAATTATCATTGCTTTTTTAAATCTAATTTAAGACCTTTTTATTGACTAGCAAATATAATATCAACTAGGATCTATAAAGTGAATTCCAATCTCAAAAATGAACTAATTAAATATGCTAAATTACTCAATTTCATTTGCAATTTAAACAATAACAAATATGCATCTGAAAGAATATTGCCCTTGATTACTACCTTGTGTGGTTCATAAAAGTTGACAATGTTTCTTTTAAATATCTCTCGGAGAAAGCACTTAGCATTTCATCAAAGTCTTGCTCCTTGAATAAATTGATCAGTATGTTGTTGTTGTTGTTGTTGTTGTTGTTGTAGTTTTTGTAGGGTTGAATGCAATTTGTCAGCACATTATATGCCATACATGGCAGTCAGTATTAATTGTAGAGGAAGAACCTGGGAAAACCTGGAAAAACCACCGATTCACGAGAAATGACTGACAATCTTTCTCACAAATCAGTATGAAGTATATATATATATATATATATATATATATATATATATATATATATATATATATATATATATATATATATACACACACACACACACACACACACACACACACACACACACGTTCAATGTTGGAATGACTTGAATAGAAACAAAGGCAAATTAAATAAAATGTAGAATTTTTAAAAATGTTTGAAATATTGAGTTTAATCAAGAAATATTATTAACTTTAAGTCTGGTTTGTGGTCAGGTTTTCGAATAGCTCAAGCAGAGTTTTGACTCCTGTTATTTAGTTTTCTTTATCTTATTTGGGTTTATCTTAGTACCGTCATGGTATGTATGTTTTAACATTTAGTATCATACAAATATCTTGGGTTTTGTAAGCATCCTGACTTCGTGCACGCAAAAAAAACCCCCATGCGCAATTTGCAAATTTCAGAAATTATTATGATATATTGAGGTCTGCAGACCAAAATGCATTTCATGATTCTAAGAATTTGTCAGGTGAATGTTATCAATATAACCCTAATTTTTTTAGACATTTGTTTGTGTTGTCTATGATATATGAATATGCTTCATTTTGGAAACTTTGTCTTAAGCTACGTCTCCAAAGTGGTCGGAGGCTTCGACGTTACCTGTTTTCGATGACAACGGTATCTCTCGGGTTTCTATCAATCATTTTAGAGTTCATCTTTGGTCATTATACCACTTGCTTTGACCATATGACATAAAATGAGAAGGTGAAACGTGCCTGATTATATTATGGTAATGTCAAATATGTAAAAAAAAATTATTAAACTGGAAAAAAAAACCCAGTCTATTGTAGTTTCTAACGTGAATAAAACTTGACCATGTAGAAAACTTTAACGTAAACAGTTGTAAAGTTAAGATGATCATTTTTCAATATCGTCAGTTGTAAAGATATTTGTGCATTTGCTGTCTTGTACAGTTGTAGAGGTTGTTTCTAGATAACTTGAACAAGTTTTTGACTTTCAATCTTTTGGTAGTTTTAGAATCTAAAAAATAATTGTTTATTAATTATTTACCCATTTATCATAATATCATCTAGGTACCACCAAAAGTTAAGATCCAGTGCAATTTATAGTTTTTGTTCATTTGCTGTCATTTGGTCCAAATACATAGTGTAATGACCAAATCAATAGGATGAACCTAAAATGCATACATCATCTCCCATCAGGCTGCTACTTAACAACATTTGAATGTAAGCAGTGAAAATTATATTTTGTTTAAGAAGCTGAAACATTTGTGAGGTTGACAAAATGGTATTTTTTTTCCAAATTATAAGTCTCTTATTTGGCATAGGACGTATCAGGTCACAGTCCATCCAGTCAGTTAATGTTGTAAAACAAAATTGATGATAAAAAGGAAAATGTAATGTGATAATAAATAGATAAGGCTGCTACAAGTGCATGAGACCATTGCCTCCACTTGGGGATTCCCCAGTCTCACATCAAGTAATGCAATGTTCAAATTTGAATAAAGAAAAAAAATGTTTGTTATTTTAAGACTTTTATAACACTTCCCTACAAAATAAGCATGTAGACTTTATCATTTATCATCTTCTCATACATGAACACACTCAAACACAATTACAAGTACACAGAATTAAATAAAACTATATGTTGGCTAAAACTTCCCCAAGGTTCTAGTTGAAATTTTCTGAGCACTGAGAATGATCTTTCTGCATTAACAATGCTATGAGGGACTATGAAACATACAATGGCAACACTAGTTATTATATCAAGTTTGGCATTCTTGATGGTAGATGACAGCTGTATTTTGACCTTTTGCCTCCAAAAGGAGTTATTACAGTGCCATACCACAGTAATATTGAAATAAACTATGTATTCAAATTATCTATGAATAATCCTGTAATCTATATCTTGACCTAAGTGGCCGAAGTGGTTAGAGCATCTACCTCAGATGCAGGTCATGGGTCCAATCTCCAGCTCAATCATACCAATGACTTATAGAAATGGTACTAGCAGCTGCCTTGTTTGATGCTCAGCATTAAGAAGTTAGTTGGCCTCATGTCAGGATAATATATTTGGGTGGGACATGAGGGATGTCTGTAGCATTTGCCCCACTGCAGAAATAGTGATTGTCATTAAAATTTTTAAAGCTCAGATTAAAAAATCCAAATCACAACCCCCTTGATACTCATGTTCCAGGATTCCCACTGTGTATGTGGATATGGCACTTGTGATAAGGAAGGCAATGTTATGTTGCCTGTACATAAACTGCACTGTAAACATATGCTTTTACATATTAGATAGCTAGGCAGTTAATCAACCTCCATGCATCTTCATTTTGCCGCTGATCATGAATTAGCCAATATCTTTAACTCATTCAACCTCAATCTCGCCTGTAGGTTTGATGAGATTGTACCCTACTTCTGAGCTCTGTGGCATCAAGGTCATTTAAGATGAATATTATTATTATTATTAGTAGTAGTAGTAGTATTATGACTATTTAAAGAGGGTAACTCAATTAGCTAGGAACTAATCTACCTTGAGGCCCTCATTCAAAGGAATTTACTTAATTTTGCTGAATCTCAGAAGCCACTGTATAGACTGGGTTTGGAAAAAGGAAATAGAGTGGGCATTTCTAATCTCAACTGGAATACTATTTCAGAGCAAAGTTCCAGAGTATTGGAAACTTTTTTAAAATAATTCCTTATTTGGTTTTGAAATTTTGTTTTGTTTGGTAGACAATGATCACAGGTGAGGAGTATTTCCCGATAGCCTATACTTGAATAGTGGTTGTAAATATTCAGGAGCACTATTATTGGCTATCCTGTACATTAATTTGGCTTTTCTCAAACAGATTCGGTCTTTATAAGGTAATATTTTTAACTTACCAGCTAAATTTTCCTTGCTTTCTTTCTGGATTGATATTAACTCGAAAGCTCTTTTTTGGAGATCTGCCAGCTTTGCTAAGTTTTTATCATTTGAATTACGCCATACTGTATTACAGTAGTCTAAATAGGGTTGTATGTAACTGTTATAAAATAGTTTTCTGTGCTTTTCCAGGAAAAGGTGTGTAATTTATGTATGCAAATTAGCCAGATGGCTTTTCCACAGTAATGTTCAAAGGGTTCCAAACACAAATCATCCTTGCTATTGTAATCTGAGAAATGGTGGCTGGTTATTTCCAACTGTCTTTAACTTTTAATTATCACTATAACAACAAATTGTATAAACTGCCTAGAGGTGATAGTATATTACATGAACATTAAACACTAAACAATGCAAAGCATGGCTGTTTGCTGTTTATACAGGCTTATGGTTATGGTTATATATTGCAGTGCCAAGAAATGTCTCTCTTTTTATATTATATTTATTGAAAATTGCATTTTATTTTGTTTTGTGTTTTAATTAGTAGTGTTGAGAGGTTTGAAAGTAGAAATTCATGTTTTTCATGACATGGCAATTATTAAATACGCAGATGTGAAAACTATTATATATAATAAATTTATTTGCAAATGATTTTGCTTCACTAGCTCACATTTCCTTGTAAGTTAAACCATAACCCAGTTCTCATGTTCATCCTCAACAATAGCATACACCTTTGCATTGACAATAACATAAACCTTTGGATAGTCTGGCATTCCAGCTTCTTTATCATCATTGTCAATAGTATACACCTTTGTATAATCAGGTACATCAGCATCTTCATCATCATTGATTATAGGATATGCCTTTGCATGAACAATAGCATACACATTTGTATAATCAGCAGATAGTTGTTTTCTTCCACATCTGACAAATAATTTATGAATAGGAAGAGTATGGATCCCAAATACTTTCTTCAGCACCATCACTTTCAGTTGTCATCCAATTTTAAGTAGAGCCTTCCACTATAACTCTTTGTTTCCATAACTTTCACATGACATGGCATAGTGAGAACAAACATTATTGAATCTGCTTGTGTCTTTGGACAAGTGTAGATTAGAGACAATTGTCCCATACCCAGTAACTGATTTTACTGATCCATTATTCAACACATTTGGCTTTGTTTATTATACTTTACAATTGTCAGTCATGTTGCATTACTTGAAGTGAGGAAAAAATCCCTTAGTTGAAAATCAATTTTGTTAGTATACTTAAAACATACAGCACCAGTTCATTTGGGATAAGTGTCAACATAATATTTTCTGATTTAATATAAGATGCTATGGTAATGGGTACATATGGTTATCTATAGGAAGCATGGTTATCAATAGGCAGCATGGTTATTTATTGTGGTTATTTATAGATTGTGTGGTTATCTTTACTATTATGATTCTATAGGTGGCATGATTATAGGCAGCATGGTTATCAACAGACCGTGTGATTATTTATAGGCTGTGTGGTTATTTATAGTGTTCAACTATATGGCCTTAAACTAAGTAACAGAAAAGAGCAAAAACCAACAAGTTTTGTAAAATTCAAAATACAATTAATTCCCTCAACCATAAAGTGATAAGTTAAAAATAACTTAAAGTATGATAAATGAAATCCTAAATATTCCTAAAAGTTGACATAAGTCCAAAAGTATTCCAAATGAGTTTCAGTGGTATTCCAAATGAAGTTCCATCAGTTGTGCTAATCAGTCTTGATGTCTCACAGTGATATAAACCAAAACGTCTTTAAATGAATAGACAGTAATTCAAAAACAGCTACTAAATCTTCAAGCTGAGCACTTTGTAATTTCAATGAATAATGGAAATAAATAAATAAAATCCTCCCAAATGAGTTAAACACAAAACTATTTATCTTCACTAAGACTGATGCTTGTACTAGGAATAATGAATACTATAATAGTAAATCATTCATTGTATAAAAACTAAGATGTTATACAGAAATGGATGAGAGTCAAATATTCATTCTAGATCAATGTAACTTTATCAGCAAGGTCAAGCACTTTAGCAGCTAGCCAATCAGGAATAAGGTCAGTCTAGTTTTTCAAAGGGAAAGAACAACTCCTATCTCATCAACATGTCTACTTCTATCCAGAAACTATGTATGTGTTTTGTTTTTAAGTCTATGCTCTTAAAATAAGTAACAGAAAAAAGTTAAAGGCAACAAGCTTTGTAAAATTTAACAAAACTCCCCCCATGAATACAAAGTGAAGATGAGAGAAAAACAAATTTAAAAATAATACAAGAATCACAGACACAAGTCCTAGTGATTTAAAGTCCTGAATAAAACTCAGTACAAGTCCTAAAGAAATCCAAAACTGTAGGTGATGATTTGTCATTTTTAGCTTATGGAGTGCTGATGTGTCAACAGTCTTTTGTTGAATCACAGTAATGTAATTCCAGGTTGAATTCAGTATAAATTCCAGTGAATGTCTTTATCCAAGATTTTTATCAGGCACATTTGTATTTCCAGAGAAAATAATCACTTGAATTCAATAATTAGAACAACAACAAGAAAAAGATTACAACCCAAAACTCCTGGTCACAACATATAATACAGCTTAAAAGTGCTAGATGTTAAAGTATGAATGGTAAAATCATCACAGTTACAATATATAAAGTTCTCCTCGTGACCTCAGGTCACAATTAGTATTTTCTAAAAATAAATCCATTAATTTAAAATAACCTTTTAGAATGATCTAATGAAACTTGTTTACTTACAACACTAAAACTTGTAAAATTCACTTAGGACATTCCAAAAACATGATCCAAATAACCATATTTACTTCATCTTGTTTTCCTGAATAAAATATTAAGTTCATACACAGAGAATAATGAAGCTATTATTCATTGTTTACATGAAATGAACTATAAAAACTCTTTATAAAGTCAATCAGGTCAAGCAGAAATGAACTCGATTTTGGACAAGGTCAAGTCCAGCATACAATATTACAGTAGCATGTAATAAAATAAAATAATTTAAACTAGTAAAGAATCAATTAAATATACATAACAGTGTACTAAAATGAACTCGTCTTAAAGCACAAACCCACAACTGTCAAGAAAATTTGTATTTAATGTTATATACTAAATGACCATTACAATTTATAATCAAGAAAATTAACACATAGATACATAATAAATGGCAACATGGTTATCTGTAGACAGTGTGGTTGTCTTAAACCCTAGGTAATATGGTTATATATAAGCAGCATGATATTCTATAGTCTATAGACAGCATGGTTATCTATAGGTTGTAGGTCAGTAGGTACTGCACTGGAGGAGATTAGTCCTATGGTACCACTTTGGAAGCCTGTTAAGTTATGTGAGGGGCTTTTGATTAATTTGGTTTTTGTTTTGTGTGCTTTTTTATTTTTCACTGCACACAAAAATACTTTCTTCTACAAACATATAAGAAAGTGTAACATGTGTCAGTGTACCTTATGTTTCTTCATAATTGACATTGTGATGTGTTATGTGATGGACAAATTATTCAAGATGAAGAAATAGGAAATGATGGGAACATAAGTTACAGATTAGTAAAATAAAACTTTAATTTTTTTCAGCGTCTTGTTCCAAGAACCTGTGTGCCTCACAGATGCTTTCACAAGACAGTAGTAAAGTACAGACCCTTGATTCCAATTGTGATAGAACAGACTGGACGAGGAGAGAGAGCTTATGACATCTATTCCAGACTTCTCAAAGACAGAATCATATGTGTTATGGGACCTGTAAGTTTGATTTCTCTTGGTTATGATGCTGGATATGTAGATACCTATGGTCAAGTGGAACAAATATTTCCTGTAATCTGACCAGCCCTACTAAAATCCCACTGACTCTTTAATTTAAGCATTTAGTATTGACCACTTGGGATAATCCACAATTATTCACTTTGACAGAACTAATTAAGAATATACGAAATCATATATCAGAACTGAACAGATAATTTTAGAAAAAGGCCTTCTTTTAGACCCAACATTTGTTAAATCCAATACATGAAGTAGAATTTATTTAGTTGGCCTAGATTGAAAACTCTAAAGGGAATCGTTTGTTTAGTGGGGGCTGGGTTCAAGGACCCACAGTGGATGCCTTTTCATCAAGAAATAGCTATTTTCTCGCTTTAAAATTTTTCAAATCATGTTGAAATCCAACTGTTGCAATTTTGCCAGTGATAATTTTATTTCTAGTTCATATAGTTATATCTGAAGACACTATTCATTTTGAAAAAAAGAGTCTGTATGATAAGCAATACTCACTGTAATCCTGGTGAACAATTTTTAAGTGCCTGAGTGTGGATTCAAACTGAAAACGCAGTTAATAACTTTGATGTATGGATTCAAACTGATAACACAGTCAATAACTTTGGTTTGTGTATTTAAACTGAAAAGACAGGTAATAACTTTGGTGTGTGGATTCAAACTGAAAACACTGTTAATAAATTTAGTGTGCGGATTTAAACTGAAAACTCAGTTAATAACTTCGGTGTGTGGATTCAAACAGAAAGCACTGTTAATAACTTTGTTTATTTTTGGATTCAAAAAGAAAACAGTTAATAACTTTGGCATGTGGATTCAAACAGAAACACAGTTAATAACTTTGGCATTAGGATTCAAACAGATCACACATTTAATGACTTTGGTATATGAATTCAAACTGAAAAGACAGTTATTAACTTAGTTATGTGCTTTCAAACAGTAAATACAGTTAATAACTTTGGTATGTAGATCCAGATTGAAATTGAGATTAATGAATATTTTTGCTGATTTCCATTTATTTGAATTTTAAAGATATATTTTACTTTAGATCTTATTGAAGAATTCATATTTTTGCTTCAGTTTCTGTCTTTGACTTGGGATTTTACCTTTGAACACAGAATGAGCTGGTGAAATGGTTGAGTACATTTCTAAAACCACTATTATTATGTTAAGCCTTGGAATTTAATAAACCATTCTCAAGATTATAAACTGTTTTATAGTTATGTATATGAGTTTTATTCCTTTACAATTCAGAAATACAGTAAGCCAAAATGAAAGTAATACCTTTTTTAGGCTTATTTTATGAAGTATGCTTATGTTTTTGTCGGTCCTATTTTCCAGCAAAATTACTAAAAAATGTTCACCAGAGAAGATAAGAGTTATCAGTTGGTGTTCCTGAAAGTTATGTGATGTGATTGTGATTTTTAACGTAGCTTTAACAATTTTTCAGTCATATTGTTACGATGTCTGCAGTGTGGCAGTTTATAGTGATGTCTAGCACTGGGGCATCATGCTGCAGACATGTAGCATGATGTCCAGGCCGACCAGTCCTAACACTAACCTCTTAATGCTGAGTGTCAAGCGAGGCAGCTGTTAGTACCATTTATGTAAGTCTTTGATATGACTCAACCGGGGATCGAACCCATGACCTCCCGCATCCGAGGCGGACGCTCTAACTACTAGGCCACTGGAGAAGTCAAATAAAAGAGTGATTAAATCTTTTAAGTTATGATTATCACCATGCTTTTTTTTAATGGTGTCCATGCTGTTATAATATCAACATCTGGTATCTGATGTAATTTTATGTCTTTAACTGCTGGATGAAAATTCACTCAGCTTGACAGTAAAAAAGAATATTATTATTTTTTTTTTACTCTGTTGTTCCCTACTGACCCCCTTAAAAAGGAAGTAGCTATGGATTACAAATGTCAGCATTTTCAATGTACCAGTAATACAGTTTCTATTAATGTGCTAGTAATACAGTTTAGTTTAATGTACCAGTAATACAGTTTACATTAATGTACCAGTAATAGTTTCTAATAATGTACCAGTAATAGTTTCTATTAATGCACCAGTAATAGTTTCTTTTAATGTACCAGTAATACAGTTTCTATTAATGTACCAGTAATACAATTTCTTTTAATATACCAGTAATACAGTTTCTATTACAGAAACATTTACAGATATATTTTATAAGATGCACTGGATTTTAGGCAGTGACTTTTGGGTAATAGTTGTGCAGAGAAGGAAGAGAGAGAGAAAATGTTATTATTAAATGATATCTTTTAAGATTAGGCGATAAAAGGAAAGGGTTGTGAAGGCTTTACGATAGTCACCATTTTAAGTTGCTGCACTTTCACATTTATGTGAATAAATGAGTTCTGTAAAAAAAATTCAAAAGAAAGCTTTACAATATGCATCTTAAAATTAGGCATATCAGGACAGTGTAGGTGGGGCATGCTAGTGTTAGCAGCTTTCTTCAGTTGTTTTTGGCCTGTCTGTCTGTTCATTCATCTATCTACTAAAGTGTTTAAGATAGTGTAGGGGACATTCATTTTTCATGAACACATTTCTAATAAACAAGTTGTTTTCCTTTAAGTGTTTAAAGGTGACTGAAAATATTTGTGCCTTTTGAATGACTTTGACAGATAGTCTGTCAGTTTATACTAGTAAATGTTCAACATACAACAAGATATATGTAGGTTTTAGGCTGGTGTATGTTTGAGTGAGAAATTTGATGATGTTACTCACTTGATGGGCTTAAATTTTAGGCCAGCCTACTAACACTATAGTTGGTTATATTATAGTAATATATTTAATGTCTTAAAATATACTTCTGTTTCAGATAACAGATGATCTGTCTAGTATTGTAGTTGCACAGTTACTGTTCCTACAGTCAGAGAGCAACAATAAACCAGTCCACATGTATATCAACAGTCCAGGTTGGTATTCAGTGTCCTCTTTTTGTATAATTTTGTGATTCTTGCAAGCATATGTAGATTTTGAGCTGATTGTGGAAATATAATTGTATAAATCTTTGGTTGGATTGTTTTGCCCTTTGAACAGTTTTGTGACACCCCCCCAGCCTCTTGATGAAATGCATTGGGGGCATGTTGCATTATTCTTATCTGCCTATCATACAGGAGCATACATTCATCTAGAAACACTTGTGTTGCAACCTCTTTCAGTTGACTACATTGACACTTGACAGACAGACATCAGCTGAACATGTGTGAATCACTCTCCTGTCACTCTGATGAGATTTTGTAGTTATCATGTATGCTTCACACTCCATTTTCATGTTTCTAACCTGATGGTGCAAGGAATAAGAGTATAAAATGCAACTCTGACTGATATCATTGTCCAGAGAATAACTTTTGAACCACTGAAGATAATGAAACCCAAAACCACATATATATCATAATTGGACAATGTGCTCATATCCTATCAATGACCCCTGCCTCAAATTCAATAACAGTTAAAGTGAAAGATAAGTTAGTGACTCCTTTTCTGTATTCATATCACTTTTGAACCTTAGAAGAGAAAGAATAAAAAATAAGTCAGAGAGGTTTGTTTCCATATCCAGCTGTCCCTTCCTAGCCCTGCAGATATTTTGATGAAACTTTTCCCCAAGTCCACATCTTTTCATGCTGTAGTCAAGTCCCTACTAGCTGAAAGGTTAAGGTCATTGATAGCCTAAAGGTCATGAGATGGGCATATAAAAGTATATTGCTTCTGTTTCTCTTCTGGATGTTGTGCCCTTTTTAGGATTTTTCCTTAAACAATGCCCTTTCTATGGCTCTTCCCTATTGATATGCTGCCCCTTTGTCTACTTAGTGCCCCTCTCCATTTCCTTTCTGTTGTAAGAGAAATAATAACATTAATAACAGTAATAGTAAGAAAAGTAATTATCTTTATTATTATTATTATTACAATAATTATCATGAAAATAATACTATGGATATTTTTTCTGTAAAATGAAAGTTCTTTTTTGACAAAAGGATGATGACCATTTCCTTGATAGCTGTAATGGGAAAGTATCATAATTCTTATGTGTAAAACTGGTTCTTCCGGTTTTGATGACACTAAGCGCACATTATTGACTTTAGGTGAACATGTGCATATCATTCTGTCATCTTGCATTAAGGAGTGGTGGTATTATTTTGATAATATGGGATGTTTCTCCCCAGTAACAAAAGTATTATTTTGATGATTTAAGATATTTCTATCCAGCAAAGATGGTGCTATATAGATGATTTTGGATATTTCTATCCATTGATAAAGGGTTTGTTTTTTTATGGTATCTGGAATATTTCCATCCAGTAACAATGGTGTTACTTTGGTTTGGGATATTTCAACAGTATTCATAAAAGACCCCCTGTGCTGCATTTAGAGTCATAAATGTTTAAAAGACACCATTCTTATTCAGTTCTATCATAATTAGCTGTAATTCTATAATTCCATATTATCTTGATCAAGTAAACATTGTACTTTCTTGACTAGACAAGTCAATATTTTTTAGAGATTTTTTATTGCTGTTCCTAGAAAAATAATCTTGAAACCTCTTCTTCTCAAAAATTGAAGAACAGGATTTGACTTCATTTGAGAGGAAGCATCTGAGCATAAAGGCCATTTAAGTTTATAAAAATTATGTGTATTAATTGTTACTAAAAATAGAAAATCATAAAGCAACTTCTAGAAAAAAAGAAACCCTTTATATCTTTCAGACCCAGTCAAAAGAAGTTGACCAAATTTCAAAAGAAAGCATGGATGCAAAAGGCATTTCAGTGATGTACAAATGATGTTAATTTAATATAGCTGTTGTGAGTAAAATAATAGAAAAGCCTATGGATGACAGTATGGTATTACCCATGTTTCCTTGGCCAAAGCCCTTTCATTTGGTTTTGAGTTTAATGTCAGTCAGACAAGTGTTATCAGGCCTTTTAATGCCTTATATTTAGAATTACTGTAATGATTAAACATTGTTAGATTAGATAGGTATTCCACAACTTTTTATGTTCATTTGTACCATTTATTTTTGTTATATCTGAAAATTTGAATTCAGAGTGCACACTATGTCTTTGCAGGTGGTTCTGTAACAGCAGGTTTGGGAATTTATGACACAATGCAATATATTCAGCCACCCATATCCACATGGTGTGTTGGTCAAGCATGTAGTATGGCCTCATTGCTTCTAAGTGCTGGCTCACCAGGCATGAGGTATTCACTGCCCAACTCCAGAGTCATGATTCATCAGCCATCAGGACATGCAGTGGTAAGTTTTCTTTTACTTGTTTGTTTGTCTGTCTTTCTTCATTTCTAGTTTTGTCCATTTTTAAAAAAAACCCATTAAAGATGATATGTAAAGATGAATGAAAGAATCAGTTTAAAAGTTACATATAGTTTAAGATCACATTTGCTACCAAAAAAAATCAGAATTTATCCGTTTGTGTGGTATCCACTTTCTGTGTGAATTGCTGTTAGTAGAATTATTTTTCTTTGTATCTGTAGATTAGCTTGATAACTGTCATTGATGTATTGGTCTGAAACTGAAAAGTAAATGCTGAGGAATTTGTGATAGCCAGCTATAATTATCAGTGTTGCAAAAAGGTAGTTGGTTAATACATTAAAGCTTGTCTTGAGAGACCATGAGTACTACAAGCGAAAGGTGGTTTTGTTAAGACATGTCTCTCAAATCAGGTCTGTATTGGATCACCTGTTTTTAAGTTTGAAATTTAGCTGGGTTTATAAAGACAAAATACCCACAATGGCTGTAAATTCATTTTATTCATTTATTATTGAAAAAATTACTTGTATTAATTTCAAAATAATTTTTATTTATTCATAATTATTCACATTTTTATTTGTGAAGATGTTATCATGTCTGTGATTAGCTGTAATGGTTCTCATTGGACTTTTGGTAAATGCATATACTCACACCAAATTAATTAAAAAGAGGTCATTTTGAAACTGAATAAATTTATTGAGAGACATAGCAAAAACAGTGAAAAGCTGAATTCACACATGAAATAAGTGGATTATCTTGATAAGACATAATTACCATGCTATGGCAAATAGATGATGTGATCTCTGGTAGTAGTACTTTTGGATTCTTTGTGGATTTTACTAACTGTAAAATAAACCTTTAACATAACTATATACTTAACACGATCTGAAAATGCTCTTATTAAGAGATAAAGACCTCATTTGTTACATATTAACTCATTGCTATGATCCATTGACAATATACTCAGTGTATTAACACTTGTGATATAGCCCATGGACAAACAATGTACACATTGTATTATCTCCATGGTATGACCAATTGACAACATAGTGTATTAACTCCATGGTATGGCCGATTGACAACATAGTATATTAACTCCATGATATGGCCCATGGACAAACAGTGTACTCAGTGTATTAACTCAATGGTATGACCAAATGACAACATAGTTTATTAACTCCATGGTATAGCCTATTGACAACATAGTGTATTAACTCCATGATATGGCCCATTGACAACATACTCAGTGTATTAACTCCATGATATGGCCCATTGACAACATACTCAGTGTATTAACTCCATGATATGGCCCATGGACAATGTACTTAGTGTATTAACTCCATGATATGGGCCATTGACAACATACTCTGTATTAACTCCATGATATGGCCCATTGACAACTTATTGTATCAACTCCATGGTATGGTCCATTAACAACATACTCAGTGTATTAACTACAAGATATGGCCCATTGACAACATACTCTGTATTAACTCTATTATATGGCCCATGGACAATGTACTCAGTTTATTAACTCAGTGATATGGCCCATTGATAACATACTCAGTGTATTAACTCCATGATATGGCCAATTAACAACATAGTGTGTTAACTCAATGATATGGCCCAGTGACAACATACTCAGTGTATTAACTCCATGATATAGCCGATTAACAAAATAGTGAATTAACTCCATGATATGGCTGATTGACAACATAGTGTATTAACTCCATGATATAGTCCATTGACAACATACTCTGTAATAATTCCATGATATGGCCCATTGACCACATACTCAGTGTATTAACTCCATGATATGGTCCATTGACAACATACTCAGTGTATTAACTCCATGATATGGCCCATTGACAACATACTCAGTGTATTAACTCCATGATATGGCATTTTGACAATATATTTAGTGTATTAACTCCATGATGCAGCTGATTGACAATGTACTCAATATATTAACTGCATACTATAGCCTATTGACAAACTATGTACTCAGTGTTCAACAGTGAAAGCCTGATGAGAAGATCTTATGAGATTATCAGCATTGTGCTAGTTTTTCACAACAGGTAAAGAAACATATCTAACCTCTTGACTATTTTCATCCATGGCTGCTCCCTTTAAGAAGGAATGGTTAACCATAATGGGAATTTACATGACTTTGCAGTTAGTTACATATACTGTAATCTGATTATAATGGTCCATAGCATGCCCAAGTTTTAGGAAACCAGTAGCCAGACTTAACTCATTCATTGCAGACCATTATCAGTGATTCTGGCTTTCCATGGATTAAATATAAATCAGTAATCAGTGTTAAATATATATTTGGCCTAAAATTGTGACCACTGGTCATATTCAGTAGGTGGATGCCCATGACAGTACATTTACATGATAACATCAATCTGTGTTCAACAGTTTTGGTCATTAGTAAGTCACTCATAGCTGTGGTTTTATTGTAATTCAGAAAGTAAAGTATTAGTTATTATTATTCATACTATGCTTGATTGTATTCATTGATTTGTTACTTGTCAAATGACATCATATACACGTAGCACAGTCAAGGAGCATTTGTGTTCTGATGAGACATTTCTAGTGTGAAAAAGATGTTTTCAAAACTCTTAAAATTAAATTTGTTGAAACAATGTTTTAAACAACTCTTTGTTTTCTTTTAGGGTCAAGCAACAGACATCCAGATACAAGCAGAAGAAATAATAAAATTGAAGAAGCAGATAAATAACCTATATGTAAAACATACAAAACAACCATTGGAAATAATAGGTAAGTTGTCAGCTAATCTCAAAGTTATTGTTGCATATTGACTTTGTGAATATTTCTATTGCATTGATTTTGGTATTATTAGTGTTCCAACTCTTCCTAAAAATCCCAGCTTGGAACTCACCTCGATTTGACCAAATGAGGCTTGTGTTGACTTAGTTCAGTTGGCTCTGTTTATGAGCATGATGAGTGTATTAAACTATCAAAAATAAATCTATTCTGTTGTGAGAATCAAAAATAAATCTATTATGTTGTGAGAATCAAAAATAAATCTATTATGTTGTGAGAATCAAAAATAAATCTATTCTGTTGTGAGAATCAAAAATAAATCTATTCTGTTGTGAGAATCAAAAATAAGTATATTCTGTTGTGAGAATCAGAATAAATCTATTCTGTTGTGAGAATCAAAAATAAGTCTGTTCTGTTGTGAGAATCAAAAATAAATCTATTCTGTTGTGAGAATCAAAAATAAATCTATTCTGTTGTGAGAATCAAAAATAAATCTATTCTGTTGTGAGAATCAAAAATAAATCTATTCTGTTGTGAGAATCAAAAATAAATCTATTCTGTTGTGAGAATCAAAAATAAATCTATTATGTTGTGAGAATCAAAAATTAGTCTATTCTGTTGTGAGAATCAAAAATAAATCTATTCTGTTGTGAGAATCAAAAATAAATCTATTCTGTTGTGAGAATCAAAAATAAATCTATTCTGTTGTGAGAATCAAAAATAAATCTATTATGTTGTGAGAATCAAAAATTAGTCTATTCTGTTGTGAGAATCAAAAATAAATCTATTCTGTTGTGAGAATCAAAAATAAATCTATTCTGTTGTGAGAATCAAAAATAAATCTATTCTGTTGTGAGAATCAAAAATAAGTATATTCTGTTGTGAGAATCAGAATAAATCTATTCTGTTGTGAGAATCAAAAATGAGTCTGTTCTGTTGTGAGAATCAAAAATAAATCTATTCTGTTGTAAAAATCAAAAATAAATCTATTCTGTTGTGAGAACCAAAAATAAGTCTATTCTGTTGTGAGAATTAAAAATAAAATCTATTCTGTTGTGAGAATCAAAAATAAATCTATTCTGTTGTGAGAATCAAAAATAAATCTATTCTGTTGTGAGAATAAAAAATAAATCTATTCTGTTGTGAGAATCAAAAATAAATCTATTGTTGTGAGAATAAAAAAATAAATCTATTTTGTTGTGAGAATCAAAAATAAATATATTCTGTTGTGAGAAAATTGTTTGGGGAGAGCAAAGAATAGAATAACAGGTACAAAAAGTCTGTTTTATTATAAACTATTATTACAGTTCAACTCAAGTTTGAAAAATTTCAACTTCAAACTCACTTGGCAGCTGCAGATAGAGTTCGAAACCAAGACAATGAATTCTGCTGGAACAATATGTGCCATTTCAGAAAGTACATTTCAGTTTGATTAAGTTATAGAATATCTTCACAAAATTTTCTTTTTGATAACAATTCAAATCTATTAACTTGTTGAGTCTTTTCTAAAAAAAATTTTTTTAAAGTACTTTCCATCTTTGTATTTTACTTTGTGTATAATTTTATTAAATTTGCCCAAATACTGAATAGCAATCTACAACCACTTGCACCTGTCCTATCATTCTTGTACAGTCATACAAAATATTTAACAAATAACTTTACTGATGACTGTACTTCACAATTAGTGTATTGAGACACTAGGAAGCAACCGAGATTCATTCACTCACTGTTGATCCATTTCAAAACAGAACATAATGGTCTGTGAAGAAACACATTTTTTTTTGTGTAGAGTGATAAGTTGAATAGGATAAGATATTATGTAATATTATAATTTTTTTCACTTTTATTCAGGAATGTTAAGTATTTTTATTTATTTCGTGCAAGTCCATCCTGTGTACAGATTGAAACAGAATGCAGCATTATATGCTGTGTAAATGTCTATTGGTTGCTAGCCAGTGTTGTCATAGTGATTGAGACTTTCAGTTGTTGTTCAAAGCATTCTGTAGAACAATATTCCAGATGATGAACAAAAAATGACCATTATCAGTTTATTAGAATAAAAAACTGACCATTGCCAATTTATTAGAATAAGAAACTGACCATTGCCAGTTTATTAGAATAAGAAATTGACCATTGCCGAAAACTGACCATTGCCAATTTATTAGAAGAAACTGACCATTGCCAATTTATTAGAAGAAGAAACTGACCATTGCCAATTTGTAAGTGCATATGGAGGTAGTGCATGTATCCTACATTGCTTTTGTTTGAAACAGAGAGAAAACTACACATTTTGATTCATCATTGGCCATATTCCATTTTGCTGTTGTGAGAGCTGTTTTGCCAGAAAGGTTTAGGTTTAAAAACTGCCTAATCCAGGCCAGGTTTGGCCGACATTATGCATCTCATGATAAGACACTTTACTTTAATATCAATTTCAAATTTGATTTGAATATACACTAAAAATATTCTTATTTGATTATTAAAATATTTATTTCAGCACTTTGTTCCCTGATTAATTTTGTGTTCATGACATTTCTTTACTTTGTTTCTCTTTTTAAATTCCCTTTCATTGTGTAGATCATAATAACATCTGAGATATCCCATATTTCCTTGACCTGCTTTCCAGCTTTCTTACTAGCATAATGATTACAAAATCTTGAGCTGTCATTATTTTACAGTGTTTTAATGGCATTGAATATGCATCACTGTTCTGTTCATGAAGGAAAGATATAAATATATTTAATAGAAAATGAGATAAGAGTTGGTTACATGAGTATGTTTTATGGGCTGGAGGGACACGAGTATGGTATGGGCAGGGAGGGGGAGCATGTTGAGTAAATGATATAGGCAGGGGGACATGAGTACATGTTATGGCCTGGAGGCACACAAGTATATGGTATGGGCGGGATGGCGATGAGTAAATGGTATGAGCTGTGGGGTCACGAGTAAGGTGGCACTCACCAATTATGTACTTTTGAAAGAGTGATGTATGTAAGGTGAAGTTGTTTGCATTTAAATCATGCACAGTTGAGAGAATGTTGGCATACCTCAATGCTACTTTCATGTAATGTGGCTGACATTTCTTTGGAAATTGTAAATGATCTTAGAACACTGCTAACTAAAATGACTGCTCCCTTGTGCTCCAAAAATCAACTTGAATTTGTCTAAAGTACACTATCCTTGGCAGCTATTAAAATAGGTAAAATGAATTTTGTCAGACTAGACAATACCAGCTTCTGGAATAGCAATGAATGAATTACCAAATATATAAAATGTAAAAAAAAGTTATCAGCTCTTTTGTTTACAATTTACCTCTGAAGTTCGAGAAGTGAAATGAGCAAGTGAAGCTAGCATTTTTTTGAAAGGTGCACATCTGGAGTAAGGCCAAGCTGTATATTCTCTAACCCATATTTCACCCATCAATCATACACCAAACTAAAGGGAAATAAAGGTTCTTTGAACAGTCTTTGTTAAATAGTCAGTATAACTAGATAGGAAACCTGGGGAAATTCTTTTTCTTTAAAATTCTAACACTATGCTAAATACTAAACTGTAGAGCTACACCTTAAAACAAATATAAAAATTTATGCAATTATTTTTATGTATGATGTTCTGAATAAAATGATACAATAACATTGATTTTATTCATGAAAATAAGCTAATTATGCTTATTTTGCTCTAGCATACATAATTTGCTATGATGATTTGTGAGTAATGATCTAAATTATGGAGAAATTAGAAGTCTTAGAATATAGGATTAAGTCAACTTTAATTGAAAATTGTTGTATTAAATAAAAGAAATATATAGTGAAAATGTTTCTTTTCTATTATTTGCAATGAAATTAAAAAATAAATGATGGCAAAACAAATTTGCTTTCTTCCATATTGAACAGTAAGTTAATATTTTACCCTTTGACCGTTGACCATTATGAACCTCACCTGTTCCATCCCTTTTCAAACTGTAAAATTTTTTGTTGACATCTCAAAAATAAATATGGCTAATTTCATGTTCCCGTCTTTCAGCATAACACTGGTTGCTATGTTGACAAAGTGCAATGTGCATTTTTAAAATAGGTCAATTTTATTATAAGGAGGGAGTACTGTACCTGTTTGAGACTCTGACTCTAATAAATGCTCTTTTGAGTGGGAAATATAGGACAATTAATCAAAAGAACTATTTTGATGCTTGTGACTTAAATATTTCAGCCATTCAATCAAAATGAAATCATACAATAATAATACCTATATACTCCTTAAGGTGGCACTCACCAGTTATTATGTACTTTTGAGTGATGTATGTAGGGTGAAGTTGTTTGTATTTAAAACATGCGCAGTGGAGAGAATGATGGCATACCTGTATGCTACTTTCATGTACTGTGGCTGACATTTCTTTGGATATTGTACTTTTGGAAATTGTAAATGATCTTAGCACACTATTTACTAAAATGACAGCTCCCTTGTGCTCCAAAAATCAACCAGAATTTGTCTAAAGTACACTCTTCTTGGCAGCTATTAAAATAAGGAAAATGAATTTTACCAGACTAGACAATACCAGCTTCTGAAAGAGCAATGAATGAATTACCAAATATATAAAATATAAAAAAGTTATTGGCTCTTTTTTTTTTTTTACAATTTACCTCTGAAATTCGGGAAGTGAAAATAAGCAAGTGGAGCTAGCTCCTTTTTTGAAAGATGCACAACTGGAGTAAGGCCAAGCTGTATACCCTCTAACCCATACTACACCCATCAATCATACACCAAGATGAAGGGAATGAAAGGTCCTTTGAACAATACCTAAGATATAAAAAGTCTATTTTTAAATAGCCAGTATAACTAGTGAGAAAACCCAGGGAAATTATTTTTCTTTAAAATTCTAACACTATGCTAAATACGAAACTGTAGAGTGCCACCTAAATGTTGTCAGCTGGGAGGGACATGAATATATGGTATGTTTAGGGGGGGCCCATGAGTAAATGGTATTGGTTGGAGGGACATGAGTAAATAGTATGGTTTGGGGGCCATGAGTATATGGTATGGGCTGGAGGGATATGAGGAAATGGTATGGGCAGGTGGGCCATGAGTAAAGAGTATGGGCAGGGGGTGCATGAGAATAAGGCATGGGCAGGGGTGTGGGTTTGGGGAACATAAACATATGGTGTGGGTGGAGAGTAGATAATACAAAAATATATTTAAAATATTTATTATTTATTGCATGTACAGATATCAGTGATATTTTATTTTGTTTTTTTGTTTTCAGTTCAAAACATGGAAAGAGATAAATTCATGAGCCCTCTAGAAGCAAAAGAGTTTGGTCTGATAGACCACGTGTTGGAACATCCCCCATTATTGGAAAATGAGAAGAAGGCTTCCTAGTTTCTACAGCAATTTATTAATATGATCACCTCAGAATAAGAATAGCCAGGTGAAGTTATTTTGATGGCAATATTTTGGAACTGTTTGATCAATATTTATACATTTCATAAAAATTCCCCAGTTTGATAAGAAGAAAAGAACCAAAAATATGAGAAAAATTAAAAATTTTAGATTTTATTAATAGATTTAAAGTTCTTTATTTGGCTATTTTGCATATGTTATATATGATCTTCAACTTAATAAAAATTCAGTGAAAAGCAGACTTTGTTTTTATTGAGTATACATATTTGTTATCCGAAAATGCAGCATGCAGCTTAGATGAATGTTCAATCTGCAGTCACAAAACTTCTATATTTATTTTTGTTTGCTTGGCAGATCATACAACTTTTTTTCTAATTCTAGACTGCTAATCCACAGCAGCAAATTAGAAAATCATGTTACCAATGAAGAATATCAATGATGGACTCTCCACTGTTAAAAGGAAGAAACAGGATTAGCATCAGTTTCATTGAGACACTTGTTTTACTGAATGGAATAAATCTTGAAATCATGAAATTCATTCATAATATTCCCATACCCCAAAAGAGGTCCCAGATAATATCCACATACCATAAAAATGGTCCCAGATAATATCCCCATACTTCAAAAGTGGTCCCAGATAATATCCCCATACTTCAAAAGAGGTCCCAGATAATATCCCCATACTTCAAAAGAGGTCCCAGATAATATCCCCATACTTCAAAAGAGGTGCCAAATAATATCCACATACTCCAAAAGAGATCTTATAAAGGTGAAATAAAGTTCTAATAATTTCTATCAAGTTGAAATTTCAAATTTCACAGTTTTTCCAACCTTTTCTGTGTTTTTGTATTTTTTTTTCTATAGTTATGCCAAATTAAAGCTAATTCAAGAGCAATAATCTGACCTCTGCCAACAACGGACAGTCATAAAACAATGTGCATCATCTCACCATTGTCACATATAGTACTAATATATAATCTTTTTTCTAAATTAAGTTCCATGACCAAACTTAGTGTATGGCTTGATGAAAACTCTGTCATTTAAGCCCGCTGGTCAATAATGACTATTAAACAAATGGTGGAAATATACTATACTATTCCAGGATACTCTTATTAGTTTTACAAATTATGAGAGAAAGTTTTGAAGTTACAGTTTGTGCTATGCTTTGTTATATGTAGAGAACAGTTTAAAGTTTTTCTCAAAGAATAAGGCAAGAAATAACTTGGTTTTGCCTTAGAACGATTTGATCATTTTCGAACATGCATACAAGGTTATCTAGGGTGGATAATTATTATTTTTTAGTTAAGTGACTGAACTAGCATGTATCCGATAGTAGATTGCTTGCGGTGAGAGACACTAAAAGCATGGTATGCACTGGTATTTTATCCTAATACTCATTCCTCTGGAGATTTAAGACAAGGTTCCTATATAATTGACACATTGGTCTTTTGGATCTTGTCAAGGAGTGTACATTCTCCATTTCTGTTCTACAGCCATAGGGTTAAGTGTTACAATTTTACTTTATTTGATATGTGAAGCATATTCCGTTTTAAAGTTGTAGCTTGAAATTTTGCCTTTACCACTATGCAGTTTTGAAATGTGAACTTTTGAATTGTTACAAATTGCTATTGAGTTTAATTTAGTATCCTATAGATTTTAATTTTCTGTACCTGTTATTATGAACAATTTGGTTTTATCTTAGCTGTGCATGTGTGTGTGCAGGTATATCAGGCTGTATGTGGATGGAAACAGGTGTGACCATCACATATTGTTCCTGCAACAAAACTGGAAGCAGTTTTGTTGCAGGAACAATACGTGATGAAAATGCTGGTAGCTTATGCCAGTAGGAAGTCACTGTCTAGGGAACAAAAGTACTTGGTGATTGAGAAAGAATGGTTACATGTAGTGTGGGGAATTGGTAAGTTTCATGCCTATCTTTTTGGGAGAGATTTCTTTCTCTAAACAGACTATCAACCATTGTTGGTTTTAAACAAAGCTAAGGTTGATAATGTTTGATTGATGTGTTGGGCACTAACACTTCAACCCTATAATTTTTGAACTAAGGCAATCAGAGGGGTCAAAACCATAGGTGCTGATTATTTGAGTAGGATGTAAATAGAAAATCTGGACTACTGTATAACCAGTTTAGATATTGTAAAGCAACATTAATAGTTTCATTTTTTCTGTGAAAACTAACAAACAAATGCATACATATTTCTCTTAGGGGGAGGTATCGTCACAGAAAAAGGCAAGAAATAACTTGGTTTCGCCTTAGAATAATTTGATCATTTTCATCATAGATGTGTACATTACCTAGGATGGATAAGTTTTTAGTTAAACGACCGAACTAGCATGTATTCCGGTATTCATCGCTTGTGGCAAGAGACACTAAAAGCATGGTATGCACTGGTATTTTACCCTTACTAATACTTATTCCCATGGAGATTTAAGACAAGATTCTTTTTTAATTGACACATTGGTCTTTTGGATCTTACGTTCTCCATTTTTGTTCTACAGCCATAGGGGTAAGTGTTACATTTTTATTTTATTTGTTATGTGCAGCATATTCAGTTTTAATGTTGTAGCGTGAAATGTTGCCTTTACCCCTGACGTGGAATTGAAACGAAGAACTGCAATTTTTTAGGTGGTTTAATCATTTTAAAGATGGTTGCTAATCCATGGAAGATGACACATTATCAGGAAGACAATTGTCTGCAATTGGCGAATTGGAAATGGCTGCTCTGCAGAAGGTAATTGATGAAGTTGCTTGATACACAATGGAACATCTTGCTGTTGTCATGGGGACTAATTTATGAGCAGTCTTGAATTCATTGAAGCTCATTAAAGTTTGTGCAAGATGGGTTCATTTGCTGATATTTGATGAAACACTGACTCGGGTTGAAATTGCCAAACAACTACTTGCCAAATATGAAAAGAGTGACTACACGTTTGAATAAGATTGTCACAGGTGATGAAACATGGATATACTCTTTTAAGCTTGACTTGAGAAAAAAAAATAAAGGATGAGTTGGAGAAAATGATCAGAGACCATTAAACCATGAAGAGAGTTTTATATGCATCATTTTAATTGCTAAGGCCATGTCATCCAGCTAGTGTTACTGGATAGTTTTATGCCTCCAAAATCTTACCAAGAGTTGTGGAAAATTATCAAGATACCTGTCCATGCACTGGCATTTGCAGTATTCACCTTCTCAATGACAATACATCATCAGCTCATGAATTTGCCATTGGACAGGCTTTCTAAAGGAGCACATAATTCAAACTTTGCGACATCCCCCAAACAGTCCAAATTAGCACATTGTGATCTTTTGACTGAATCCCGTTATCAGAGATTCACTGTGGGGTATGAACAAGATACCAAAATGTGAATACAAAATGGGATTTATTAATCGGAAAATCTGACTGTAAAAGTGTGTAGAAATACATGAGGAATACTTTTACAGATGCACTGGTCGCTAATAAAGAAGTTTGTTGTATAGTGCACTAATACTCAAACTTTATTTCATGCAATCTTACTGTTAGGGTTATGTAGCTATGTGTTTTGTTAGGAGTCTATGATCTTAAAGTAACTAACAGACAGAAGTAAAACAAACAAGTTTGGCAAAACTTAACAATTTAATTCTGTTATAATATAAAAATTTAAGACGAACTTAAGGTATTGTGAACTAAATCAAACAAATCCTAAAAAGTTCTGTCACAAATCCAAAGAATAGAGTGTTATGAATGAATTCTGGGTCTCAAATATACTGATGTACCAATATCGTTGAATATCCTGATATGACAGCTGTCTTGACGTATCACAATGGCATTGAATGAATTCACATTAATTACAGAAAAATATTCTAGTCCAAAGCCAACAAGCACTTTTTGTAATTCCAGTGAATAATCCAAACAAATTGTATCATAGCACAACATGAAATACATCTGCAGATTAATATTAAAACAAGAACATGGGGAAAATAGGAATGTATTATTTACTCACTTCAGCCAGCTTATATACACCCTATGGCTTTAGGTTGCAATATTTTCCTATTGATCTACCACATGACATTTGGTGCAACAAAACCTGTCTGACTTATTCATCCAGTGGGAACTGCAAATAACTAGTACATATGTTCATTATTAGGACTGAGTTCAAAACTTGTCAACAACCTTTTGATAGCTCAATACAATCAACACCCATGAACCTAAGGTTGAAGACACAGTATAGATATATGAAACACTTACCCTCATAAAAAATGATTTGCACAGTAATGCATTCTTTACAAATTAGTCAAACATACATATAAGATAATAGTAAAATTACATAGGAAAATGTTTAATGAATGACACAAAAATATATACAAAATAATGCAATATAGTACTTTTATACACCAGCAAGTGCATCTGCTGTCACAGTATCTCTTCCCATGATGTGCCTAATGTCAGTATTGTATTTTTGCAACAACAAACTTCTTCCCAACAATCTGTTTTTTGTTTATTTTGTTAATGAAAGTAAGTGGGTTGTGAAGAATAACTGAAGAAAGAGCTTAATTAATGTACAAAGTGTTCCAAAGCCAGTATTAAACCCAATAATGTCATTGGTGCATGCTTAATGTAATAGAGAAATAGCACACTAGATGATTTGCACCATTCTTTCTTCTTGAATTAAGACCCACCAGCTCCTACATCACTTGCATCAACAGACATTTTAAATGATTGACTGAAATCTGGAGATGAAAGAATTGGTGCACTCTTTAAGTATAGCATTTAATTTATCAAAAAGCTTGTCATTCGCAAGACCAATAAAATTTGGATCTCATATTCTACAAACTGGTCAGGTGTTCTGCAGTTATGGAAAAATTTGAGCAAAACTTTTGATAATATCCAGTCATACCAAAAAGTTGCATCAGATGCGTTTTACTAATAGGCACTGAAAATTCAGAGTAACTTAAAATTTCTGCAAGTTTAACTGAATCAAGTCCCAACAATTTCTGAATGGTCTCAAAGTCATCTGTACATGTGTCGCCATAGATGATAACATCATTCATGAATGCATCACAGCTATCTATACAAGATGTTATGTATATTAAATGGTTGAGGGAGAATTTTTCATACCAATATTTATAAATTTGACCTGGAATACAAATGTCAAATTATTTTTGCACTTTCCCAAAGTAGTATCATTGTGTATGTTTTACCTTTTATTAATTTTGACTATACAGTGTTGCTGAGATTAATTTATGTAGCAGGGAATTTCTACTGACAGGAAAATATAAAAAAGATAGTAGAGAATAGATTGAAGAATTGTGTTGTGTGTGGTGTGTGTGTATATATATATATATATATATATATATATATATATATATATATATATATAAGAATTTATGGAGATCTCAAATAATAATGGCATCAATCTTCCTGACAATTGGAATATAAAAAAATGCTACAGTAAAGCGTAAATCACTGTTTCATCTGAATGTGTTATGTATATGTATATTATGCACATTATTTTCATGATTCTGGTTTGAAAGGGTCATTTATCAAATAATAATATTAAATATTAATAATTTTTACTTATACGATTTTATTCTAAGATGATGTCATTCTTGTAAACACAATGTGTAAATTGATTCAGTCTCAAGGTAGAGTTGTACTCTCATTCAAGTAAACATCATGTGATTTGACTTAATGGCATGAGTTCTTGAAAAGTCAGAATTACCTTATTCCTGATTGGTCAGCAGCTAGAAATTCAATCAAGTACTTAACCTTTTTGGCAAGTGTATTTTAAAATATTCATTTGAGCCATTTTCTGTTTTTTGTATTTCATCCCAGCTTTTGATATATGGGATGATTAACTGGAAATTACTTATTACTAACATTAATATCAGTCTCAGAAGAGATTTAGTTGTGTTTAACTGAGAGGATTCATTTATTATTTAACTAAGTCATTCATTGGAATTATGAAATATTTGTACTGATTTGATTTGATAGCTCTTTTGGAATTATCTGAATTCATTTAAAGACATTTTGGGATTATATCATTGTGATTCATCAATACTCTTGGTACATCAGTACAATAGTGAACTTCATTTAGAATACCACTGGAACTCATTTGGATTACTTCATACTTTTGGACTTAGAAGAACATTGAGGATCATTTAGTAATTTGTTCACCACACTGCAAGTTTTTTTGACTATAATTTTTCATGTTTTATTGCAGGGAAATAAATTATATTTTGAATTTACAAAACTTGTTTTTTTCTCTTTTTTATTGTTTAGTTTAAGACAACTCTGTCATAACAAATACATCATACATATTTATTAAAGAGGCTCAACAGATGTTATATACATTTTCAAACACATATCTGGAACATACTGGAATTTTAAAGTGAGGACCCTGAACAAGGCACACTTAATTATTGTTACTATTGGCTGAATCCATAGGATTTTGTATAAATTACCATTGGAGGCTCATAGCAATATAAAATGGGAGCAATTGTAAAAATTTCTTGGGTTTGCACCCAGTTAGACAAACTTTTACATATATGAAAAGTTCAATGGCATTAGACCATAATAACTGCATAAGTGTATATCGTGGAAAATGTGAACTATGCTGCAGAACATACCATTATGAATACTGTAAATCACATTTGCTGGTGTTAATGTACCGGCCATAGTGACCAACATCATTTTAAATCGCAAACAATATGAAGACATGATTATGTTATAGTATTCAATGGCATCAAAAAAACTCAAAAGTCCTGCCTTGAATAGCTCCAGCTTAAAAACACTCAAGAGATTTTCTCCATCATTGACTTCTCCATGCAAGCAAACCCCCAAAACCATCACACTATGGTGATAGAACTAAGTTTCTGCACTGATTATTGGCCCTGCTGGATCAGGAAAAAAAACTGAAGTATTGTTGAATATAATTTTATGATGGTTGACATAGGATCTGTTGTTTATGATAGTGCTATCATCTGATGATCAACCATGTTATGATGTTCTCAGTTATTTTAAGGAAGCACTAAGTGGCAAATCTGAGATAACAAAGTTTCTATCATTAACTTCTTTTCCACAATCGATTCAGCATCAAATAATTTACCATTTAGATGAAAATGAAAATAATCTTGTATATGACAATGTGATTCTTTAAAATCAAATCAATATAGCACAAATTTTTCATGGGGTCAACATAAAAACACAGACATGATTTATTTACTCAACAATACATACACATTCCTAATGTGATCCATAACAACTGTAATATGATATATTGTGGTTCTGAAGCACATGTGACCTTGCAAATATTATTTCGACTCAGTGTGCCACCAACCACAAAGGATCAATCTAGTTTTCTCACCACTGACTTGGCTGGTGGGTTAGGGTTAAACAATTTAAGAATCATAAGAGTTATACTGAAAATATCAAAAGAGAAAGTTTTTCTTTCTGCCAGTAATGTCATAGAAGAGTATGAAAACAATGCAATAAAACCACTTGTGAACACCAGGAATTGATTCATCATGTACAGCAGGTCACAAAAATGGACTGCATGAGAAGATCTTGATGTAGGCTTTGAGTAAACATTTACATTGCAATTTACACCAGCAAAAGAAGCTGCGGAACAGGCCAAGGATATTAAAACAAAAAACAACAAGGGCAACAGTGGAACAGGTAGCACTAACTGTAACAGAATAAGAACTGATTCTAATTTGTGGAATAGCTAAATGCACCAAGGATACCAAAAAGAGTGTCAAGAGCAACTACTGAGACTTATACCAGTTTGCCACAGGCAACTGAGGAAATCAAAGACATCTGTGAAATTGGAAAGATTACAGAAGAATTACTTTCACCATCCAGGTAAGAGTCAATAATGAAAACACAAAAGCATCATTTTAATGAAGAAGGTCACCAGTCGATCTTTAAAGACTCAATCCATGTAGGCATATATCTATCCCTCCCCCACATTAAAATATTTATTGATCAAAGAATCATCACTGAATATAAAAAACTACGTCTCCTGTGGGTATACAGAAAATTTACTGGTTTTATAGAAGCTTCTGGTGATTTTGATATTCAAATACTCACTATAGCTCTAAAAGGACAACTTGATCAAGCTCATGAAGAGACGAAAGATTTTATGGAAAAGTTATGAGAAACAAGGTTCTAGGTCACAAACACTGCAACCAACCACTGAAAAACAAGCAGAAGCAGCAGCTGCACCTAAATCCAAAAATATACAGAAATATATGGATCAAGTATATGCAGAATGTTAACAGCAGCAGCAGTAACAAGAAGAATTTATAAGACAATAACCAGCAAAACCCAAAGAACTTGACAAACAGCCATATAAAGGAAAAGATTTAACAAAACCTGCAAAATAGAAAACCCTAATGACCTCATGGATCAATTGGAAACTCTTGTGGGATCAGTTCATGCAGGCAGCAACATGCCAGAATTCATTAACGAGACCACATTGAATTGTCAGCAATTGCTCACCAATGACATAATGTAGAGAAAAACATTGCATTGATGCAAAAGCTTGTTGAAGATATCAATGATGTATATTACAGCACTGATTCAGAGTTCTGAGATGATTGAAACACTTAATGTTTATAGCAAAATCTATGCCGCAATGCAACAGGTTGTTGTAAATACATCCCAGTGTTAACTTAATTACAAACTTGTCAACAAAATCAGAATTCAATATGTTGTTGTCTACACCCATTTATTTCTGCTTGGAAATAATGCCCACTTGAAAATGTATTAGCATTATTACAAGTTTATTGTAGTTGGCTTAACATTTGATCATAACCTTTTGGTGGTCTGCCTACAAACAACTCATCTGCATTTTTGATGGATGTGTCACAACCTGGCAAGAAGTTGAACTTCCCTCAGATGCACATAACATGGATTCAATAAATCAGGAAATTCAACAAAGAATTTCACTGCTAACTGGTCAAGAATATTTTCAGCTCTGTCATCTCATTTAATAAAGCACTGTACAAGGTTGACATTGCATGGTAGTCAAAAAGAACATTTCTCAGATGGCCTAAAAATGAAATTTCTGAGGGCAAATGAATCTTACATGCCTGATATTGTCAGAATTACCTCAACAATGCAAATCAATTTAATTTAATCTGTGGTAGATATGAAAGAGGAGTTTCCTCATGCATGGCTGTTTAGAGTTATATATTGAGTTTTTACCAACTGTGGAACTGGGTGATTTTGATATCGATTCCATCCACGTTGCCTGAGCTTCTTTCAATTCAATCATGTCATAATAATTAGCTAATGCATATTCAGTTTATCTTTGTGTGATCAAGACAGGCGCAATGTAGATATTCAAGCTGAAACATTGACAATACAACTGTATATTAGAGAATGACCTGATATTTGATACAACGACTGTTTTACATAGACATTCAAGACCCATGTGTGTTATTAATGCAAGGAAGCCCATTTAGGTGACATTACAGAACTGTTCTTGGACTGTTCACAAGTACACCAAAGGTACTTGTGCAATTGACTTCATGCACTGCACCAATTGCTAAACAAGTTGCAATGCGAGCTGATAGCATAAAAAATGTCACATCAGATCAAATGAAAATTCTGGGATTACAAGTGGTTCAATTGACTAATGATTTAAGCACCATCAAAAGCAGTTGAACCAAAAACAGTTTATGCTATCATTTACAGAAACAATGCCTGTTGCAATTGGTAAAATTATTAATGAAATAGCTCAAAAACAACTGTCAGATTTGGTGATTGCAAATCTGGTAATGGGGAATGGATTAGGGCTATCACACAAATGGTATTAGATGAAACTAATAATGTATAAGTGGAAAAATAAGTTTCACCATTGCTCAATTAAAAAATACATCCGATCCCGTAGTTGACATCAGTGCAGCTGTATTAGTGAAAAAAGAGACTTTCAGTATTACTAATATCTGGCCAGGGTACCATTCAACAAAAAGTAGAATTACAAGTGCAGAGAATGTCTAGGTTTTTTTTCTTCCATGTGAGGTTTTCTTGAAAACTGAGGAGAAACTTGTACATACTGACAATAGTGATGATTGTGGTGATGTCCAAGTTGGATTTGTCAACACTGGTATTATGGCATTGTTTAATAGCACATGTCCATTATCCATTCTTGAATTAAAAAGAGAACTATAAAGCTTCAATGTCTGTCAATAATTTCATCTTTAAAGTGTATGGATATTTCATAACAATCTGGTATGTATGTTTGTGTCAGTCCATTACAGATCCTCAGCACAATTATATACAACTATATGGTGGCGAACAAAAATAATTTGTACATTGTGGATGTTTTTCTCAGACCACAATTATGTGCTTACCATGATCCTTGATTCCAAAACTATTTTTGTCAGATTTGAGTAACAAAAGTAAATTCAGGTAAAAGTTAATTTTCTATTAATCATTTAAATGGATATAGACAATTACACCAAGTATTTGTCCCAATAAGAAATGTCTTCAATATTGTGGGTTTATTAAAATTCTTCAAATAACTTAAGATTAGTCAGTTTAATGTTACACAACCAGACTTACTTGAGGGTACTAGTGCTAACAAATTAAAGTATTGCCTGATAGGATGTGGAGGTGTCCCATCCCATCTGTTAGGATGGCCTAATGACCTCTGGTCCTTGGCCAGTTTTATTACATTTGTAACTCAGAGGTAACTGGTAATACATTCTAATAAAAAGACATTAATATGTCATATTTGGAATATACCAGATATTATTTGCCTTTCTTATCAGTTTAGTCTTAAAATTCCATTTTTTTTTGGTGCAGTCTGTTAAAAAACTTAGAAACCAGAAGTATCACCAAAAATTTTGGACTGTCTTCTGACTCACATCATTTGTTTTGTTTTCTTCTGGTTTAGTTATGTTATTGTTAGGAGTGATAACTTGTTTACATGCTGTTAAAAGTTTGATTATATAGTATTTTGTTACAAGCACATACTATCTGAAATACCATAAACATGTATATTTGGGGGGAGTAGTGCGTGTAACTGGAGTATGTAGGTTATACTGGTGATTGGAGAAAACTGAAGGATGGTATATAAGAATGACAAATGAGCCTCAACAAAATATATCATTTATATATAATATAAATATTTTATAAAAATGTATAACATGCATATTTTGTGTCACTTTCATGTAATCTGACTATGTGCCTTTTATCATCTTATAAAAGAACTGAGTAGTTGCAGCTATGAAGGTACACTGCCTATTTACATACACAAATTTAACATGTACAAATACTTACATTCTTTTATATGGGTATATATTTAATGAGACATTGCTTATTTACATCCTAACAAATATATAATCATATTCATGTATATATATATATATATATATATATATATATATATATATATATATATATATATATATATATATATATATATATATATATATATATATATATATATATATATATAATAAGACAAACATAAAAATATACATGTATATGTAATATCTTGAAATGAAAAATACCAGTATGAAATACTGCAAACAGCACAGACTTATATCTGCCTAATCATAATGCACCACTTGTCTCTTGGATTGATGTTGATTTCTGAAAATCCTGAATATATCAAACCATGCATGACCCTGCTTATTAAATGACATCAAAGCTGGATCTTAACTCTTTTAAAGTTGGGAAGTCATTTACACTAGTAATATGATACACTTTTTTTTGTTACAGATGCATAATCTGTTACATAGTAACACTTTTCCATGTAAATCTGTACTCCATATTTCTCAGAGATCACAGCAGTATTTTACTTAATGAAATAATCAGTCCTCCATACAGTTACTGGCCAAGATTAACTGCCTCGTGTTTGCTGCCAACATTAAGACAAAAATTTGAATGAAAACAATTATATTTTCTTCAGATAAGTTCCTGTAGTTTCTTAACAATGGCAATGATATCAAGCAATTAGTAATACACAACAATCTGCCATACAATAAAAAGGTTATTAATACATGGCAGTCTGCCATACAAATGTCAATAAAACATACATTAACTAGCCAAAAGCTTATGCTAAAATGCAGTGCAAGGATACTCAATTAGCACAACAAAATAGGCCACAGTGATTGGCTTCTCATATGGTTTAGTGGGGTTTCTTTTGATCCATTATTTTATGATCAACATCATCATACCAATCAGAAATGTATATCCTTGTAAGTTATTTATTCTTTATTTATTCCCTTCATTCCAACAACCAGTTTTTGTTAGTATTATCTATACAGATTTTAGTGCCAAAGAAAGCACTACAATACTTGTTTTCCAAATTCTCTGGGCTTCTCTCGGCTTTATTTTCAAATTATCTTTAGAGTTCTTATGTTGATCATCTGAAACAGGCGTGTGGATAAGTTCTGAGTAAACCAAATAATGTTTGCCCTCTGAACACATGGGTTTGTCTCTTGATCAAATATCGGTTTTCATGACCAGGAAATCAACACAGGATGTGAAGACTTTTGCTAATGACAATGATATGCTGTACAACACCAACTCCAAGGCACTTGCCATTAAAAAAAATAAACATTTGATTCTATTACTTGAAGAATGCACCTTATTATAAATGATGTGTTCAATAAAAATAATTCATTATCAAACATTAAGAGATTATCAGAGTAAAGTCACTAAAAACATTTTAGGAGAAAATTATACAAGCATTTCAATATTATTTACAGTGTTATGAAATAGTTTGTAAATTGTCAAAGCCAATGAAAATAATGGAAGCATTATTTCTTCACGAATATAATGATTACATAAATCATAGGAAACCATATTTTAAACTATTGCATTTGATTTACGTAAAATGACTGTGTTTAGACATCACTATAAACTGTCACACTGCAGACATCGTAGTGATATGAATGAAAAATTGTTAAAGCTTTTATTAAATAATTAAGTGAAACTTCATGTCAATAAAATGATCCATTCAGACCTAACATGAAATAGATTTTCAAGATTACCAGCATGGTAGACATATTGAGTGTAAGATCAGCAGCATTTCATTCAGGACCAATTATACATCATTAGAAGCACCATTTAATTTCAGACCAAACAGACATCATAAGGAGTCTTTCAGGAAAAATTCCAGGCTGATACACTCATCCATTAAGAAGTATCAATAACATGATTGTCAATATGATCACCATGGCGGCCATATCCAATGTCAGGTTAGCACCATTTCATTCAGAACTAGCTAGATGCTGTGTCAAGTTTTTTGATGAAAATTCTATGTCAATATGACCAATGAGTGGAATGAGCAGCAATAATGTTTGAAAATGGCTGTCACAGGCCTTACTTTTCATTTCATATAGGCATTTTATTCTTTTAAAATAAGATATCATTAGGAAGTCTCTAATAAATATGTTGATATGACTTTGTTCTGGAGAGTACTGATCACAAGATTTCAATATGCTTAATATGGTGACTATACTGAATATAAGATTAGCATAATCAACTAGATTTTATAAAAAGCCTTCTGTAACACCCATATCGATATGACCTTCAGCTAAGGAGAAGGAGGAATAACAAGATTTAAAACTATTGCCATGTTGGCCATACAGATGAAAGATCAGCACAATTTGGGACCAATTAAATATCATAAAAATTCTTTGTGCAAAAACCACATGTTGAAATGACTGTTCATTTAGAAGTAGTCATAAGAATATTTTTAAGATGGTTACTGTTGTGGCAACATCAGATGTCGAAGCAACATCATTTTCATTGTGCATCTACAGCTTCGTGACAATCCTTAAAGTAGATTATAAGTAGCAATTACTGATTGAAGATGGATGACCAACAACAGTTAAAAAACCATGGCCTATGACCAGGATAGATATAATACTGGCATGTTTATTTCCGATTTCCACTGAACAGGTTAACAAAAGCGATACACTGAAAGACATGGTTAAAATCTCTAATTTCTGTGCTTTTAAAATTATATTTAAGGTAAAAAAAAACACAAATAAAATTAATCAATCTAACATAAAAGTGTACATTAACATGAGAACTGTATTTATAGTTTACAACAAAAGGTAACTATAAGTAACTTACATTTACTTTTGCTAAAACCTGTCAAATTAATGTACAAGAACTTGATCTACTTTGGGAGGTATTTTGAGTTAATCAGATATACATTAAAGTGATAAACAATGGTGCTAAAGACACACATAAAACTAGTAATTGTCAAGGTAAAATTTAAAAAGTACTGTTTGAAGCAAGTATGGTCCCTATACAAGGAATTTTACAATCATACCTCATTACTGACTAGAGACTAGCAAAACATAAACATATATTCCACACTGTACAACTGCAGACCAATATTAATGCAACAAAACAATTCAAACATTTAAAAGTTTAAATAGCTGCAATTGTACCATCAAAAAATATATTCAGATCATTTACATATGCATACAAACATGCCAACCAAATTTAATTTATATTTTTCAATTTCAAAGTTTTCATCACAAAAAAGATGAAGTGCAAAATGTGAAAAAAATATATTTTAACAAAACTGTAAAATTGCTATAAGTGTCTGGAAATCTAATAAGTCATCTGAATAAGAATAGAAATATAGTCAATTTGTCTACATGAAGTGTTATAATCATATTAACAGGGTTTTAAATAGAAAAGTTCATCTGTTTGTTAAAAAATTTGAAACAAATGTGGCAATGGCCTGAAAATCTAATCAGGTCATCACATATGTATACCAATATGCTAGCAATATGCAATTTGAGTTGTTTTTGCTGTATGTTTTTCAAAACCTTTGGGAAAGATGAACTGATGGATATAACCCAATCCATTACTGCATGCAAGCAGTTGAATCCATTAAAAATGATTTCAAATGAAAGAATTTTTTTTAATATTGCTGCATCATGCAGTCAAACTGTTCTATCTTTATTATATTTGTATTAAATAAACTTCATTATATTCAAGATTGTTATTTTTGAAAAGCAATTAATCATAATGAGAAAATATTATGACCAAAACGGGAGCATTTTCTTACATAGCAGCTGAGACTGACCTTGACTTAAGAGTTGCAAAAGTTCAAAAAAATATGGGTCTGGAGTGCTAATTATGATACAGCCTTGGGGGATGGCATGGGCAAGGTCAGACACTAGTGCAGTATATAGTTTTCACCATAAAAAATCAAACTGCTTTAACTTTCACTCTCTTTCAGCTAATATATCCTGCTATATCATGTGGTGATATATTCAAATGAAAATTCATATTTTAAAAACACTGCTAATGAAACAGTCTAAGTTATAATTACAATTTTTCAACAGATAATTATTAAATAATGGGTGAACAAACTTCATAATTTTCCATATTTTTACAATGTATCACAGAATAAAATGTCAATTCATCCAACAATGACAGTCCAAAACCTAAAAAGATCACTTATGCGCCTAAGATTCAGTGAACCAGATTTTTAAAAAATGCATGCCAATTGGATGCATTGGAATCAAGATTTTGGAACATTCTTATTGAAACTATTGGAGATCCACTATCCTGTAAGCAGCACTGCTTGAAATTGATTTGTTTTCAGATGCATTTGACTAAAATTCATTGAAAATGTGAAGAATAAAACTGAAAAATATTGTTCTGAAAATACATTCAATAAATTAATAAAAACTACTAATATCAAAATTTGCTATACAACAAATCAATCAACAGTCAAAGAGGACAAAAATATGCTTTGTACAAATCTGTTCCATTCATCTGGGCATGAGTAATTTTACTGGATCTTAAATATGAATAATGTTAACACTAACATACGAGCAATATTCACAAGGATCAAATGTGAAAAATTTTCACACAATCATGCATAGTGACAAGTTCTGAATATTAAAATTAAACCCTGTATGCAAACTTGTAATAAAGAATACAGCATTGAAAAATCCAATTAAAAACAAAATGTAAACCATCATATTTTATATTTAATGATGATGTAATGTACAAAGATAGGCTTCATTAAATTAATGTAAACTTGCGGTAGAAACATTATTTAAACACTCCTCTATGTGATTCATAACTGACAAAACAATAAGAGTACTATGAATGGCACATTATACCCATGCCCCATGTTTAATTGGTCTCTATGTGGGGACTTAGGAGGGCATGGCAGACTATGGAAATTATTGAACATTTTATCTCAATGGTCTCTATTGGGGGACTAGGAGGGCATGGCAGACTATGGAAATTACTGAACATTTTATCTCAATGGCCTCAACGCTTTAGTCTTGAACTATTTTCCTGTGCAGAAACCAGATTTTCTTGTCAGACATGTTCTGACTGTCTTATCTGGCTCTTCAGACCCTAGAATGCTAGCCATCAACACAGTTTGGTTTAGGAACTTACACAAAAACAAAAGTTAATTTGTAAATTCATTTTGTCTTTGAACCATAATGAACCTGACTTTTGACCTTGGAACCCAAATTCAAAATCCTCTTCTATACCTTATATGCATGCACTCTACAAACTTTGTTCCTCGTATGTGTTCTAAGTCATAATGGAAAACCATTCTGGAGGGGGGGGCAGTTTAGTCAGTAACCATGACCTTTTGACCTCAAAATCAACAGGCTTATTATACCCAACATTAAATCATCCTCAAACTTCAGTGAAGATACATGGACATGGTCAGGAGCTGACATTCTTGTACAAACCATTTTTTTTTAGTCACAGTGACTTCTGATCTTTTAGTTTCAAATATATAGGCTTCTTTTTTCTCCTAAGTGTAAAACTTTACAAAGTTCGGTCCAGGTATGTGACGCAGAACTAATGTTATTGTTCAATAGCCATTTTTCTTCCTTCAGTTACAGTGACTTGCACATCTGACCTATAGGCTTCTTCCTTACCACAAGTGCAAGACAAGTTTGGTAACTGTATATAGTGAGAATTCAAGATGTGCAGAAATGAAATTGGTAACGGACATGTAGACTGAGAACATTATAAAATAAGATGTTCCACCTTATTGTTGACTTATTAAAATCAAAATGATAAATGCTCTATTCATCACATAAATGACAATAGTAAACGGATTCTCCTAGATCTTAACTGATCACATTAATATCAGAAATATAAACTCAACTACTTCCAAAACTAGTTTACTAAGAGACAAATATTTGCCTTTCTTTCTATATTACAAAGGGTAGCAACTCTTGCCTATTACCTCCCCTTGTCACCGACAGGTTGCTTTATTCTGAAGCTGAGCAGAACATTGTGAACGGGATGCTTGCACTGTGGGTAGCATGCGAGGGCATTAAAGTAATGTGATCAGGTAAGTCATGTATGTTTAACCTGTGGCTTGTGAGCTGCATGTGGCCCAATCCTTCACAAGGTGTGGCCTGTGGGCATGTAGGCAGACCTGAAAATATGCATTTTAATTAATATGCATAATTAGTAATAAGGAATTGTTATTGTTATGCTGATACTGTAATCAAGTGGAATTGCAAAAGCAATGCCATCTGTCATGGGTGCAAGTAGAGGTGACCACTTACTGCTGCAGTGAACAATCCATGGAGCTGAAGAAACTCCCTGACTGGGATCCATTTCTTGTTGAAAATGGACGCTAGACAATTTGGACCATCTGAAGGTGAGGATGAAGTACAGACTGAGGTGGGTGATAAATTCCATATCCAGAAGAATGAACTGTTGCAATGGACAAAGACTTGATTTTTTTCCCAGGTCATCAGATAACAGATGATTTGAAACGGATATGAGATCAACCTTTCCTTTGACTAGAATTTAACTTACCATATGTTTCTGGGGGATGTTGTCCATGTACACTGCCTTGGAAACAGATGAAGGCATATGAAACAGGAGGAAGACACAGTTGATTTATATCATAAAGGCCTAAGGACTTTGTACAATCTGAAAGGGAGATGTTGTTGTTGGGCTTAACGCCATTTTTCAGCACACGATAGGCTATTCATGGCGGCCAGTATTAATGGTGGAGGAAGAAACCGGGAAATCACCAGAAAGAACCACCGACCCACCAGAAGCTACTGGCAAGCTTTCTCACATATCTACATCAGCCGAATCCTAGACTTGAACACACTCAGACAGAGGTGAGATGGCAGTGATCCGTAACGGACAGCGCTTTAGACCACTCGGCCACTCGGGGCCCCGAAAGGGAGATTACAAGAGTAATAAAAATTTCCTGCAGGAATTTCCATGAGGATGGACAGATGGGAATGTGAAAATATGCATCCATCAGACAGACACTGATGTCAAGTTCCTTCTTACAGAATATACCTTCTCCATTTTTAATTTGGTGGGAGTATGAGTTGATTTTGATGACTCAGAACAATCTCTGCCACCTGCTTCTTAATGAACCTCCTGATCTGTTGCTGCTAAAGTACATCCTTTACTGGATCTGATAGTACTTCCATAAGGAATGAACAGGACAAAAGTGGAGGGAGGTGGCAAAATTAGAGCAAAAGCCCATCCTCAGAGATGATTTGGATTGCCCACTTAATTTGTGGAATGTAACTGATGCAACACTCTATGAACTGCGAGTCAACTGCCTACTGAACGTTGTCCGAGGGTAGTCAGGGACATAAGTCATTGGTGAGAGGGTGGAGGCTTTGGGGTACAGAAACTGTTTCCTATTCACTTGTAATGACTTACCCCAGATAGCTGACTCTTCATATATAGTGTTGGGATTGTGACTGAATTTGGAGTTGTGTAGCAAATGACCCTTTGACTCCAGTCATCATGTCTATAAGGATGATTTGGAGATGATTTATAAGGTGATGGTGTACTGCCTGCCTCTGTGTGCCCTCTATCTTGCCACTGAACAGCAAAAGTAAACCAAAGGGAGTGGTATGCTGGGACAGGGAATGTTGTGGCTTGAGTGAGGTCAAGCATAAACATGTCCTGTTGTTTGAGTTCAAGGTTTCGAACAATGTAAGGTCATGTGTTGTCAGTTCTGAGGTGAAAGCTTAAAACTAGTGTCACCTGTCAGTGGCAAAGGAAAGTAATGTGCAAGAGTTATTGCCATTTTTCAATATAATATAGTGCACATTTTTATCTTTTGAGAGGGCTGGGTTCAGGAGGTAGTGGGGTTTATAGTATTAAGTCAATGTGATCAGGGAATGTATCTGATGGAGAAATGTTAAATTGTGAAGCTGTCACAATAAAGAGAGTAATATGGTTAACAGACAAACATGTTAGTTATCACTGTATTGAAAAATGGTTAAAAATCCACATTATTTACAAATGACTGTAAAACAATATAAGCACTTTTATTTCAGGATTCAAATGGACAATCTTTGAAAATAATAACCTAGACAAAAAAAATACAACCTGGCCTTGCAAGAGCTAACAACTATAAATACATTACTCCATGTATGATAATCTCATACTTGAATTTATCACATGATATTCTTTAATGTAATAACAGCAACTAGAGATACAGTATTCCATGCATGATAAACTCATACTTAATGAATTACTGAAATGCAAGAATTAATGCCAAATTATGACTAGCCTGCCAAAAATGCTTTCATGATTTTCATAAACTCTGACACAAAGCTCCACACAAAACTCTAATAATGTTGACGACATCTGTGCTGATGTTCAAGTAGTGATATCCATGCTGAAGTATGATAAACAAAAGCAGTTATATCAAGCAACAACACAACTGCACAAAAAAAAGATGCACAATACATATACACTCCATCTTGTACAATTAATAAAACAGTAACAGCATGTATAGGACAACCATAAACATAAAACTGCAATAAATTAGCTGCCTACCATGGTCATGTTATAAAAGTTAAAAAGAATTAAATCTGTTTGGCCTTTAAAACATCTGTGAAGTTACAGTCAAACCCACTTACTTCGATCTATGTTATCTCGAGAACCCCCATATGTCCAGAACTTTTGTCCAGTCCCCCAAAAATCCATCTTTGTATTTCTAACCTTTTTACGTTTATCTCGACCAGGTAAGTTAATAATGTCAGACATAAATTTTGGTCTGACGTAACATGCAGGCCTGCTTACTTTGACGAAATACAACTTTTAATGTCAATCTCAGAGAAATTTAACAAAAAATGATCCAACATTTCCACTATTATCAGTGCAAGGCCAAATTTTACCGATACAAATGCTAATCAACTAATCTCATCAATGTATGGTTTGTCACTTATACAGAGTGGATAAAATTGTCATGTAAACAATACTTTAGAGTAAGCAAAACTACGAATGCATGTGTTTCTGACCTTTAAGTAAGCTTCGTTCAAAACAGACATTGTCACATGTTCATGCCATGACAATTATAGTTCATCCCACATGGCATCGCAAATTTGATCATATCTACAACTCCAAAAATTATCAGGTTACTATCATTAAATGTAGCTAAAAACACTTAATTTGTTTTACTTTATATTTAAAATAAAATTGGTAATAATTCAAGTGTTTTAATGCTTGGTGCAAGAGTAAGCCTTGAACTTAAGCATGGTTAGATCACGTGACTTACAACAACTTATAAAAAAAACACCTGCAAAAGTCCAAAACTAAGCTGCCCCCCCCATTGATTAATAATTTGTTTTGAACATGAGTAAATAAAAGCACCAATGGTATTGTAAAAAAGTTTATAGAGCCCAGTATTTATTTAATGAAAATGGTGATCCCTGTACCATGATTACATACTCTTCAACACAACTGGAATGAAGCAGGTGACTGATAGGATTAAAATTTGAAGCAGAAAAAAAAAGTGCTTTCATCTTTGTGCTTTCATTTTTTATTTTTATCTTGAATTTCAAAGTCCTGCAATTTTTCAAAGAGATTAGCCAATTCTCAATGCCAAAATCAGTGATCAAAGTAGGGAGGAATATGGGATAACAACAGTCTTCTAACTGCATGATATGGAATAAGTTGGTGTTGAGACAGTTAACTTTAAAGACTTGAAACACATTTTACAGTTTGTCAGTACATGAATACTGATAACCCTCTCTTTTTCCAGTACTGAAAAGCAAAATTTTATGGGTAAAAACTGGCATATACTGGTTTAAAGGAACCTCTGATGATAAAAGAATAATTTTCAAGCACAATATTGGTAAGTTACATTTTGCTGTTAGTCACAAGTCAACTCTAACAAAAGAAAACAATTTTTAAAAGTATATCCCTAAAGTACATGTACTTCAGTTGGTCTAGATTTGGATAGCATGAGAAATCCTTGTCTTGCTGAGAATATACCATAGGAGACTATTCACAGGGAAATGAAAACAACTTTAAACTACTGATATTTTTTGCAGTAACTTATTGTTGTAAAAGTATGTGACTTATTACTTGATCTCATTTAAAAGACCTCCAATCTTTTTTCTCCAACCAGGCATGACCGAATTATTGCATTGGAAATGCCATTTGGTTTTAGAAATAACTCACTTTTGTACTTATCATGCATAATCTTTGTTTTGCAAGAAATTTATCAATTAAACCCGGATTTCTCAGGAGCCTGTTATGTAGATGAATTTTGACACCCCAGACATAATAGAGATATCCAGGTTTGACTACTTAGCAGACATGAAATGAAAACAGAGTTTCATTGCCCTATTTCAATGGGCATTTGAGGTAACAGGCAGAATGTGACAAATTTTGATAAATGACATTGATATTGAAGATAAACTCGTGACTGTGATACATCAAATGCTATAAAACTGAGAAGCATAGGTGTACCATGGTTTATTACTGTTTCTTAAAAAGCTACATGACAGAAATATAGAAAAAAGAAACCTATAAGTACTGGCATGTGACCTTCGACCTAAAAGCAAGATACCGAATGTGCCATGCAACACATCTTCTAGTGACAACTTCTGATTACACTAAACTTAATCCAGCTATCTTAAAAACTGCTCTAAAGGTAAACATCTTAAGGGAAAATGTAACTGAAGCCTAAATATTGACCTGTGAACTTTTCATTGAAGATAGTAAACTTTATGTGATTCAGAACATACTAATGATATAAAGTTTTACCATGTTTTATCTCTTCACCTCAAATGAGCCTAAACTTATACACTGTCAAGGAAAGCGTAAAGGAGAAATTCAACATATAACACAATAACATTGACTTGAAAATAAACTTCTAACATTGTAGACAATTCACCTGCTAATGATGACATGTCTGTATATCAAGCTGCATATCTTTTATCTTGCACAGTTGTAAAGTTACTGAGTGGAGAAGAAAGTGTGATGGACAATTTATAATATTGGGTTGCGACTTTGATCATAAAGACTGGAACTCCAAGGTAGTTCACAGCACATCTACCGTACTAAAAATGAATGCACACAACCAAAGTAAGTTTTATTCCTTTATCCTGAAAAACTCTCAACTTAAAGAGTGTTGTTGTTGTTCTTATTTGGTTTAACACCATTTTTCAGCACAAGATAGGCTATACATGGCAGTGAGTATAAAAGGTGGTGGTAAGAACCTAGAAAACCTCGAAAAGTACCACTGACCCACAAGAAGCTACTGGCAAGCTTTCTTATGTACCCACATCGGCAGAGCTTGATCCATAATGGTGAGCGATTTAGACCACTCAGCCACAAATTATAACATAATGTACAATATATATATTAGACCACTCAGCCACAAATTATAGTGTGAAGGGAAAAGTAACAAAAAAAACCTTACAGTAATGAGCATTAATCTTGACCTACAAGACATAATCCAAAAGTGGCACTTAACTTAACCTGTCTTAATGATAATGTACAATATATATATATATATATATATATATATATATATATATATATATATATATATATATATATATATTCATTCTTACATACTTTAATTAGATGGTGTCTGAGCAGCGCCATATTTTGATATAAGGCCAACTAGACAATCTGTGTAATTGATGAACAATGGATATGTATTTCCTATTTCTGATTATTGTACATTACATTAAGAAGAGCTGTTTTAATGGTCAATCAGCTATTAAAATACATGCCTGTGAATGTGTATGAGTTTGTTTGATATTAATACCTGATAATGCTGAAATACAGCTTGCCTGTGTACACTTTAAAAAAAATCAAAGGGACAACTAACTTTTGCTTTTCAAATATAAAAAAGTGAAGTTTACATTTCTTAGCAACTTAGTACCCAATTTACATGGAAGCATTTATGTGTTTTATTTATTCATGTGCTTTATTCATATTTATTTATTAATTTATTCATTCATTCAATGGAAGCTGGTAGTAACTTTAAAGTAGCAATAATTTAAAATGTCTGAAAGACAACTGTTCTTGCAGACACAAGAAAATGTCTATTGATTTTTAAACTGGCTAAACTGCAATATCAATTGTGCATACATAATAAACAAAACATATATAAGAAGGTAATCAAAGAGCAATACATCTCAGTTCTGCAGTACTTCTGTATTTTAACATATCAGCTCTGCATTACTTCTGTATTTTAACATATCAGCTATGCATCACAGCTGTATTTTAACATATCAGCTCTGCAGTACAGTTAAATAACCTGGAACATATGAGTATAATAACATGAAGATATAACAAATAATCTCATTTTTATCTGTCACAATATCAAACAAATTTTGTAAACAAATTCTTTGTATATGCATGAACAAGACAGATAACATTTGCCCTTGGATGATGTCAAAATGGGGAAGCATGAGGACACATTTTACCAACACAAAATTCTAGTCTTCATATCATATGGAAAAAAATTCTTTGAACAGGACATACTGAAAAGTAAGAGACAGAGAGACTCGCTGCTAATGTTTAGGTACATTCATGATCACAGTAACTTTCAATTTTATAATTTACATTTATATTTATAATCTCAAAAGACTGGCTTCCAAACTAATCATAAAAACATACTGACTAGTGAACTTATGGTCATGATTTCTTGCAATACCATAAGTTTGAATCAATATGAGAAATGGAAGAAAAAAAATCCATTAAATAATATCGTTTTTTAAAAAAATATTTACAGGTTTTATCATTTCTATAAAAGTCTGTATACATATCACACAAAAAGGTCATATCAAACACATTCTCAAAGAAGCTAACAGCATATATTGAATCTACATACTAATGGAACCATAAGTTCTGGCAATTTCAAGATGTTAGATTAATGGCTCATTTGACACTAAAAATATGTAGCCAAACTGTACAGGATACAGGCTTACAAAGCTGATAGTTGAAGGCAGCTTTGCTGAACACTTGTTTTATTTTGCATAGATTATGAAAACAATTACATTCATGGAGTAAAAAGAGTTAAGCTTATTTACTGGACTCTTGCCAGTATACTGCTTAAGATACATTTATTTCACATGAAAGATCTGAACAATCTCAACAAAAAAAAACTGGTACAAAAACAAAGTAACTAATTGAACAAAAGGTCCATGTGGGCCTAAGAGTGCTGATCTGACACCCACTGGCCTAATAGTAAAATGTAAAAATGGTAACCAAAGTCATGTTGAGATAATCATAAGAAATTTTGATTAATGCTTCTTTTAGTTTAGTAAGAACAGCCAAACTGGATGACAGACTAGAATTACCTGCAAAAACTTAATAGAACTTGATACCATGATGCTTTTGCTAAAAGTTTTTAAGAAAAACAATGTATTAAATTTTTTTAAAAGTAAATGTAGGCACAAAGCTTCAAGTGGCAGATCTTTTTTGTATATCTGCTCAGCAGTTTGTGAAAACAAGTTTTTTAAAAGTTTTCTAATTGTAACATTGGCAACCATATTAGATGGTAAATTAGCATTGTGTCAACTTCAAATATCTTGCCTTGAAAATGCTATTTTACTATATTTTGTCAAATTCTGGCATACTTTTAAGTAGTGACAATATCTGATGGAAGATCATAATTAGTTGCTTAAATTTGTATGAACTTCACACTAGGTAGATATATATATATATATATATATATATATATATATATATATATATATATATATATATATATATATATATATATATATATATATATATATATATACATATAAACTGCTTAAAATCTGCTTAACTGTTTATGAAAGTTAGTCATTTAAGGTTTTCCTATTTTTATCAATGGTGGCCATTATTTGATTCTGAACCTGTACCAATTTGTACAGACTTTATAGACCATGATGATAGGATGTTTTCCATTAAATCTGTTTAAATTCTATACAGTATTTAACATGAAAATTAAAACAACAATCATGTAATAACACTGTACAATTGGACGGACAAACACACAATGCATACACCCAACTCTTGACCTTATATAAACATGCAAGAATTGTATAATGTCACAAAAAATACAATAGTGGCCATGATCTTGAAATTACTGTAATGTTCACTGCATTAGTTACTCATTTATATTTATACAGCTACTGATTCAGATTGTTTAGCTCTCACTTGTATTGTCATGTCCTCCATCTGATCTTCCATCTCTTCTTCTAAGGAATGGCAAAGGGATTGATAACACATAAAATTTCCCTTTGGCAAGCAGCAGGGTATAGCACCACTACCTTTTGGATGAAACCACCGGTAATAAATTAACTGAAATGATATCTGAAGCACTACCCCAAATATAATTGCAAAGAAGGCAGGTAGGTAAAACCATTTACTTTTTTCTGACGTGAAATAAAACCAGAACATCACCATAGTAAAATTTTCTATGTAAATAACTGCATAGTAAACAAGAGCTCTAAATCTTGTGTGCCCTTCCCTGACATTAAGAAAACAGAATACTAATACATAACCACATACAATATTAAAAAGACGTTCTTCACATCGATTTTGATAAAAACGAGTCTTTTGACAAAATAGCCATCCCGACATAATGATCCAATGAATAGACACAAATATAAAAATAACATAGCTAAACTGTGCTGCAAATAGTCCCAAAACAATTACCCTGGGTCCAATTTCACAAAGTCTCCAGAGGAAATAAAACGTCATACCAGGAAGACCCATGTTTTCTTTGTCTTCATGTGAGCAGCGTAAAGCTTTGTGGTAGGAAACCATACACCAGGCCAAGCTTGACCAGGATGAGACAATAGATAATGCTCTTATCACCTCTGTAAAGAAGGAAAAAGAAATCGGTGAATATACAAGTTACCACTGATGTCACCTGAAGAAATTCTGAATGTCATATAATCACAGAAAATGATGTACATTCTTCATCAACAAAAGGACAACACAGCCCATTTTATAGCTGTCTAATTATTATGAATGATAACCACTGAGAGGCACAGTATTGTTCAGCTGATGTCAGCTTGAAATATCAGGTCACCATAAAGTAAAAACAGTATATCAGCCATTGCAGCTTCTCTCTCAAGATTACAAAATGACTTGACAGGTACGAGATGAAAACCAGAACACATGACAAGCTGACTTCTATTGTGAACACTGAGCATTTCATGTTATAAATATATGTTGTTGTATAAAGTGCAAAATGTCACATGACATTCACATTATAGTATTAAAAGTTAAAGTAATTTGACTAAATGAAAAAAAGAGTGAGTCTTTTGACCAATGCTGAGAAATTTGATGTTGGAAAAATGTAAAGAAACATTTTCAGTTATACATTCTACAGCAATGGGAATATGGAAAGGCCAGATGTCTGTACCCTGATCTAACTTGCAAAGTGGTTTTGCAGCATGATTAATCATAGTTATTTTAAATAACATTCATGTGATAATATGAGTTTTGTCATTCTGATTTTTCAATGAAAATCTTAAAATTTTAAATATTTAAAAATTAGTTATGAACTTCATTCTTTATAATTTTTACTCTCATCTGTATGATCCCCAAAATGGCAACCCCTCTTCCTGCTCCTTACTGTATAACATATATGAGGGGTAACAACTGTGTGTATGTGTGTGTGAGGTTAAAATTATAATTTATTTCATGAAGGGATTGAACATGTGCCATGGGTAAATAATGCATACTGCCTTGCTCTCAAATACCAATGCGCTTACCCACATGGTCATGAGTTCAAACCCCCCACCTCCCAGTATGGAACAAGGTAAAAGATGGGATAAATGGATAAGCATTTTCTTCTCTGTTTGGTATTTAGATTTAAATATATTTTTCACTAGGGTTTTATTTATGTAACAATGAGTAAGTACCTGTTAGGTATCTGTGAATGATCCTTTATATGTATATAGTTTGTTACTACATCAGGGTACAAGGTTTACATATCTAATAAAAACCAGCTTCAGATCATCTGATCAAGCATGAACCTGTTGTGAGCTTTTGCATCAGATTTCTCTTCACAAAAAGGTATATTTTAGTTGTAGTTAATTAGATAATGTGGTCAGATGTAATATTAAAAACACTTTCACAGAAAAAATAGTCAACTATACTGAGAAAATCTAACTGCAAAACAAAGCCTGCACCTTCTTAAATTAAAAACATAACCTGGACTTTCTGATATTCAAAATCAACCCTGTACCTATTTAAATTCAAAGCAAACACTGTACCTACTCCAAATCAAAACATACCTTGTACCTACTAAATTCAAAACAAACACTGTTTATTCTTAAATTAAATGAAAGATGATTGCAAAGACAAGGTCAAAGTTGATTCGACCTAGCATAAATTTGTCTGCAAACAAGTCCAACAAATTTTGATGGAGGTCATGTTCTGTTTAGTGTTCAGTATTTCAAATGAATTCCAGTAGTGTTCCAAATGAGTTCCAATCTATATGTGCTGATGTACCAATAGCCTGAAATAGTGTTGATGTGCCAACAATCTTGATGTATCACAATGATATAAGCCAAAGATCTCTAAATTCATTCACAATAATTCCAAAATAGTGATGAAGTTCAAAAGTATTAATGAACACATTGTAGCTCCAGTAAATAATTTAAACACAAAAAAAATCATCTCCAGTTAAAACTGAACACAGAAATAAAGACTGATCCACTTCAAAATGAGTAAAGCTAATGCAAACAACATTAAAATAACAATCTAAGTGACAATAAGAGGATCAAGATAATATATTTCCAGAACATTCTAAGTTGTCAACAAGATCAGGACTATTGCAGAACTTTTAGTTAAGAATTTGCAAACATTAGGTACACCAAGAATTATCTAGGAGAAAACCAATGTCCTGAACTTAAAACCAAGTAAACATGCCTACCTACAAATAATAATCTTAAAATATAATATAATATACACTAATCTACAAAAATCAGCTATATATTATGTTGTTTATCAAAAAAAGACATTTGTCGTGTTGGCCCCAATTCCTACCCTCAAATATGGACTAAGGTCAATCATAAAATACAAATTAAATACACATGAGAGTGTGGCAGATGAGAAAACTTATTATATGAAGGAATTTTTGACAAACAGGGAAGAAAATCTATTTTTTAACATGTTGCCAGTTACATTTTAATTGTAATATTTCTAAGTATATACGACTAACTGACTTTTAAGTCCTAACATAAGTACAAGCAGTGGGTAAGTGGGCTTGTCTTTAATCATTATGATGAGGAACAAAACAAAGACTTTTGTATCTAGATTAAACTGACAAACTTTCTTGTCCAGACTGAACTCGGCCAACTCTTTTATGTCAGCTTGTCAAAGACTGCTTTGATGGAACAAAGATTGGTTTCATGTATGCTGACAGTTTCAAGTTGACTTGGTGATAATTGTTATGACTTGCAATATTTGTTATAGGCAAGAATGGAAATAAAAGTAGCCTGCCTCAAGTGATTAACCATGTGGCTTTCTCTAACTGTACTATCAATTATTGTGTGTATGGTTGTTTTTGGAGAACATCATATTGCTGTTTGGATCAAACAAAGTTACATGGATAAAACAAAGTGTTTACAAATTATTAAGTATTTTAAAAAAAATAGTTGCAAAAAGACTCACATTTCCAAGACAAGCTTTATTACTAGTATTGTTGATGCCACTTAAGAAATGGGTCTACTAGTGTATCTATTAACACTCTTCTAACAATCTAACAATCCATGCATTTTATCATCCAGCAATCATTTCAAGTCCTTTCTTATTAGTCATTGACATGTACTACAAGTATTAAATATACACATTTTACATAACTTTTTATTATAAGCATTAACCTTTATGTGCAAAAAATAAAACAATAAACATTTTATTTGTAAAATAAAATTATAACACAATTATTAAAATACATCCCATATTATTTAATATGACCTTTTCTAAACTTTATTGTAAAAAAAAATGCTTCCTGTGTTATAGAGCAAGCTCAAATTTCCTATGGGCAAGTTCAATTTCCCAGTCGGGAAGCCAACTTTTATCAAATTTCCCCAAGTCCTATTTTTCTTAGACAAGATTTATAAGAATAACAGGTGATATTTAAATCCCTCCTAATAATTCAAAGTAAAATTTGAGGTTACAACTTTTCACCTGTCACACCCTGGAAAATATACAAGGGTTTTAAAATAAAATCAGAGAATAATAATAATAGTGAAATTTAACAGCTACTATCACTGAATACAAGCAGGAAAACAACAAATAAGCAAGATATTCTTTTTTTTAATAACATCAAATGTTTACCATAAATTATATGCTCCTTTTCCTGTATGGAAATCATCAGGTACAACTGGAGTACTAGCTGTGGGGCTGCCTCAAGGAAACATTCAAAGATTCTCAGGCAGCATGCATCTACTTCCTCCAGCCTCATCTGCCGATGATAGTAACGTCTATCTTCTTCACTCAGACTCTTGCTTTTACTCTTCATACCATTGTATAGGAATTCCAAGTATCTACAGGAAAAGAGTAACCAAATCACTTATAAACATCACAATGATCTCATTTTAATAACCACCAGTGAAATGCAGTCTCATAACATGAAAGTTGTGGATCCCATTTTTAAGTTGATCTTAGTTCTGGTACTAAATTTACCACAGTATACCAGGTATGGATACCTCACTAAGAATCACAAACACACATATATGGCTTTCCCGAACAGGTCTATAGAAAGGATACACAGTTGAGTTAATTATCTGGTTAAATAATTGAGTTAGGTCCATATGTTCCTATCAGATAAAAAAAAAATGTAACCATAAGCAGAAACAAATATCCATGAAGCAAGGATAGCACTTTTCCAACCACCAAATCATACATACAAGACCAGATTGGAAATCCAATTTACATGAGCAAACTGGAATCATGTGCATATTATTTGTAACAATAACATTAAGATTTACATGTTCTACTCATAAACACCAAAAATGCAATTCATCATATTTATGTTGGAAGTAATAAAGGATCCATTTGTGATAGAATGTAACTGGCGTAATTGAGTAATTAATTACAATTACACTATATTTTGTTATGGTCTATGCTCTAAAAAAAACAGGAAAGATTGAAAGACAACATAGCTTTGTAACATTTAACAAATAAATTTATTTCATTAAGATATGAGAAAATGAAAAAAGAACTTATATTATCGCAAATAAAATCCCAAAATAATCCAAAAATTACTGACAAGTTCTAGTAATTTAAAGTCCAAAATAAAATTCAGTAAAAGTACAGAAAATATCTCAAAACTAAAGTCAATGATGTGTCTTTGGTAGCTAATGAAGTGTTGATGTGTCAACAGTCTTTTGTTGAATCACAGAAATATATAAATTTCAGTGAATGTCTCTATTACAGAATTTTATCAGAGCACTTTTGTATTTCCAGAGAAAATAATCACTTGAACTCAATAATTTGAAGGAAATAAAATTCAGCCCAAACTGGTCACAACATAATATAACTTGAAAATGCTCAATGTTAAAGCACAAAACAAAAAGTCCTTACAATTACAAGATTATATAGTTCTCTACTTGACCTTGGGGTCACAATTAGCATTCTTCTTTAAAAAAAACTACCTAATGGAAAATCACCTTCTAAAATGATCTAATGAGCCTTGTTTACATACAACACACTAAACTGTAGAATTCATTTAAGAAACTCAAACCCTGACCCAAATGAACATATTAAATAAAAAGTTGATCAGGTCAAGCAGAAATGAACTAAATTTTGGATAAGGTCAAGTCCAGCATTACAAATCAAGTTACATTACAATAGCATGCAATAAAATAAAAAATTTAAACAACATATGAATTAAATATACATAACAGTTTGTAATTGTAACTGAACATCATCAATATGGTATAACTGTAACGGACATCTGCAAACAGATTGTAGTCATAATTGTAATTGACAAAAGTAATTGAACCCAAGTCTAATATACAATAAAGCAACCACAGAATAAGTGACAATAAAATATTGTTAAATATGTTTGTATAAGAAAAATACATGTTTATTTATTTTTATTTTTAAATATTACTTGGACCTTTCTTCCAAGGTAAAATATCAAAATATTTATTTTACACATAAATATGATGGAGAAGACTTACGAAGAATAAATATCAGGACCAAAAAAGTTATAAAGGACAAACAAAACTAATAAATGAAGCCCCAATGAAATTATAAAATGATAACCAAGGAAGTTATAAAATGTAGGACCAGCAAAGCTATAAAATGTCCAAGAAAGCTATAAAAGGTAGGTAAATGTTGGACCAAGAAAGCCATCAATTGTAGGACCAGAAAAGATACCAAATGTAGAATAAATACAGATATAAAATGTAGAATCTCAGAGCTATAAAAGTTAGAACCAATAAAGCTATAAAATGTAGGACCAAGGAAGCTATAAAATGAAGGACCAACAAAGTTATAAAATATAGGACCAATGAAGCAATAAAATGCAGTACCAAGGAAGCTATAAAATGTAGGACCAAGAAGATATAAAAAGTAGTACCATGAAACTCTACAATCTAGGAACAAGGAAAATATAAAAACAAAAATCATTAAAAGCAGGTCAAAAAGAATAATATGATTATGGTACACGTAGTGTGACAAGAGCTTCACTACATCAAGTTCATGAAGATATGATAAGAAGTAACAAAATAAAAAAAGTTCATTCCAAACACATCCCATACAAGTCTGATTTAGGATGTGCAATTGCTGGATTCATGACAATTTCTCAAAATTCTGCACCAAAATAATCACCCAAATTGGTGAAAAACAATTTTTCTAGTAAAAAATGTTTCTTCAATAATACCTACCCAATAATAATAATAATAATAATAATGATAATAATAATAATAATAATAATAATAATAATAATAATGAGGATTTTATATAGTGCCTAATCCTTAGAAGCTCTAAGCACTTTACATTTGACAATGCTTAATAAGAATAAAAAACATAATGAAATGATTACAAAAATAAAAACAAACACCACAAAAATTAGAAACAGAAAAGCATGCTGTAAATTTTAAAGGTAAGGATACGTTAAAAGGATACGTTATTATGTCTTTATGACTGTTCTTGCAGTTGAAATAGTTGAGTTTTAAGGGCACTCCTGTATGAGCAGAACTACTACTAACTTGTAAATCCAGTCCTCTCAGGCTAAAACTTTTAGCTAAAATTTATAAGTTATTTGCCAACCTAGGTGACAGATGGAGAGATCTCCACTTGATACAGGATTGGGGTCAAATCCTGTAAAATCATCAGTTAATACTGAAGCAGAAGGCATGTTCAATACATGCATGTAACTTTGGGTAGGCTGGGAGGGTGTATTTTATTATTGGTTAAGCATTATCACTGAAACATATTTTACAGGAAAACAAAATTAGTTTCTTCTTTGAATACATTACCTAATTATGCTGCTTTTGGATGATAGGTGGACAGAAATATATCCCCTTCCCCTCGAGAAACAATCAAACTTTCCCTATTGTATGTGTAAATGAAATGAAATAAAAAAAATATACCATGCATAAATTGTGCCAGAAAGCTAATTCAAAATAAATGTTATTTAGTAAAAAATTGTTTAATTCCTTAAATGCTAGAACAAAAAATTTTTTTGTATAATGTTGGATCTACAGAAAAGATTAATTAATCTTGGTACATGTACAGTACCTAAATACATTAAGCTGAGATTGCACATATAAAATGATTTTCACATGGAATTTTTGCCTAATTTTTTAAAAAACATTTTCTTGGCATTAGTGTCATTTTCATTACAAGTCTATTTCCCCCAAAAATAAAAACAAATTTTGCAGAGTCATTTTATAAGTCAACATCCTTTCTGTACTCTTTTAAAAAGTCTCTACCGATTCTGTAATGCTCAATAAAAATCACACATACTTAGCAATATTATTATTATTGTTAGAACATAACCGACTTTTGATCCGGAATTTGGATTCCACCGGATAGTATGAACTTCTGATTAATTGGAGGTGCACAAGACAGGAACGAAAGATTCAGATAATAAAAATAAAAAAGTTGAATTTCTATAGCACCATGTCTAACACTGCGTGTCATTCAATAGTGTGTTAATAAAGTTAAATAAGTAGTCAGAAAAGTTCAATATGGTCAACACAACTGGATGAAACAATAATACTTGAGTTAAGACTATTTAAATTTATTAAAATATTTTAATGTGCATGGGCATGACGCACGCAGTTTAATAAATAATAAAGAATAACTTCCAAGTTCAAATAGCAGCGGTGCTAAAACTTCTTTCACTATCTTCACTATCGATGCTAGAGGACCATATTGAACAAAAACTTTTAGCAACAGCTGCCAGAAGCTGGAATGTTTTGTTTTTGGTATTTCCAGTATATATATATATATATATATATATATATATATATATATATATATATATATATATATATATATATACTCACACACACGCTGGTACGTGAATCCAGATGACAAGGATGCAGAGGCGAGATTTTGGTTGGAAGTGCTAGAGGAATATAACTCCTGGTAGTAGGCATTTCCGATTAATCTAATCGTATCCGGTATCAGAAAATATTTCATGCCCAAAATCCGGAATTGGAAATCGGTCTAAAAATGCTAATATGTTATGTCCTAATTATTGTATATTGATAATTTGATGTCTATATGAAACTGATAAATCTTTGATTACTTTTGTGACTTATATATATGCTATCACCAATTTCATTTAAACAATAGTTATAACAAAATAGTCATGGGTATCATTTATTTGCCAACCAATTGCAGATGTTTACAAGTACAGTTGACAAAACATGGTTTCTCTGAAGTACATCACCTCAGGACCTGAAAGAAAACATTGTTTGACATGAAATATTTTTAGATCTGAACAAACACACAAATCAATCTTAATTTTGTTTTTATCTTTTCATGTTTGAAGTATAGCATTAACAATGTTGTGTGACACTAGTAAAAAACAAAAAAAATGTAAATCCCACCCTAAGGGTAATTTGGGGTATATGGAAATTGTAGTCACTGCTTGTGGAATTTGAGTTGGGCCATTTGATTTTATTACAGTCACTAGCCCGTGGACTGTCTAAAAAATATTTGAACAGTGTAATGATTTTCCACTGTTTACAAAACTGTTTAAGCTCACCTTATGATCGGTCCCATCATACAAATACTGACTAGAAACCTTGCAATCCAAAGCCATTTTGGAGTTTCAATCACATAAATCTCGTTTCTACATGTTCGTTCGTTACATCTTTGCAATGCTCGCTGCTGATTCTGGTAGTCAAGCCAATACCATCTTACGTTTAAACCACATGTTACTAAACTTGGCCCAACAATAAAGACTGTGGTCAGTGCAAAGGCAATTTTGATATTTGCTCTGTAATACTGCACAGCAAGAAGACAGTCAGTAACGATATCAAAGAAAAAGAAAAACAATGCAGAACATGAAACAAGAATATCTCTCCAATGAAATGGAACGATACGGGTTTTGGATTCCAAGACGGAGCTAGAATATCTGTCTGACTCCTCAGAGAGCTTTCTTCTTGGGCCAGCATCATCAACTGTATCATTCCTAGTAGAGACGGAATCTGATCTAGTAATGTCATCAAATTCGATGGAGTGGGGATGAATAAGATAAGGCTGTTTTTCTCGCAAAGAGCGTCTACTATATGGAAGTTTCTTGCAGGACGCCATCTTTTATTTTTTGCAAATTCGAGTCTCAAAAACGCATAAAAAGTATTGTCAATACAATTTTTAAAGCGTTGGTTTGTTACGGAAAACTGTTGGAGCTGTGCTTGTTACCGAGTCTTGTTACCGCTTCACCTATGTTGGCAGCACACTGTCAGTTAGCGTTACTATTGATGACAAGTTGAACCTCCGCGTTGCCAGAGGCAGTGCAACTTTCGGCAGATTGTATGCCAACGTCTGCGGCATCAGCATCCAGACCAAACTCAAGTTCTACAGGGCAGTTGTGCTCCATAGTCAAATTTTCAGTAATAGCACACACAACTGGCAATCAATAACGACTCTTTTCTACAAAGTAAAGTTTTCTACAAAGTAAAGTTATAACTTTTTTGTCAGACCTTACTTTTCCTGATGTTTTTTTAAAAAAATAAATTCAAATTCTCACAAAATAAATGGGCCTGCTTTTATGTTTCTCAGGTCTACATTTCAGTTGGCTAGAAAGCGATGAAAGCCGGGAATGCCGAAATCGGATAAGGTTGAAATATTATTCTTTAACGAAAAGAATAAGAATATATTATGCCTGTTGGAACTATAATCAACGTTTCCTTTCGTTCAATAACAAAATCCTCCACATGAACCTACTCGATCAGACTTGTACTTCCACTACCGTCGCATTGTAACAAATTCAAATGTATGTCAACGGAACATGAAGATCCTAGTGTCATATTTTGATTCCACCAGGATAAAGACAAAACAGTATGTATATTAATTGCACATAAATTAGTGCAAGAGTGTCGATATAGATTGCCAAGAGTGTGAGATATTCCTGAAACTGACTGCTCGTTCAGATGTAAACGACATTGGAGCTGGCTATGAAAGGCCGTTAGTTGGGTAGAAAGAAAGAGCACTAAAAAAAACAACAAAAAAAAAACACAAAAACATTCGATGTCTTACATTGTAGGACTATTATGCTCTCCACTCTACGCATGCGAAACGTGGACAGTGTACCAACGCCACACCAGGAAGCTGAACCACTTTCACAATATAAGTCTTAGGAAAATCCTCAAGACCAAGTGGCAGGAAAAGCTCCCAGACACTGAGGTACTCGGCAAAGTAGACCTCCCAAGCATCCACACTATCTTGATGCAGTTCCAGCTATGCTGGGTGGGACATGTAAGCATACCACACCACCGGCCGCTTTGGATACTCTTTTATGGCGAGCTACAGCAAGGACAACTATCCCAAACAGGTTTAGAAGAAACGCTTCAAAGACAATCTGAAAGCTGCATTGAAAGCGTTCAACATAAACTTTGATACATGGGAGCAAACAGCAAGCGATTGAGTCACTTGGTGTTTCTTCGTGCATAAAGGCTCCAAGTTGTGCGAATCCAGCAGGATGGCAGCTGCAGAGCTGAAGAGGCAAGACAGAAAAGCTCGTGCCATCAACTCACCTGGAAATGTCCCACTCATCTCTTGTCCCTTGTGCAAACTAACTTTCCGTGTAAAGATTGGCCTCATCAGCCACCTGCTCACGCACAGAAGATACAGCGATATACCTATAGCTGTCATGTCAGCCTCCATTTGATTTCCAATGATTTATATCTAAATGGTTTTAGCTTTGCAGATGATATGTTGTTGATAAGTCTTTTCCTCACCGGAATAAGAATTTTAGTGATGAGCACGCTCGTGATCGCGATATCGTATATAAATATACAAAAAAAAAACCTTTATGCATGCTATTTCAGTCTGAGACATCCAATTGTTTAACCCTTGACCCTGTATTCTTAAACGGGTGACATTTTAGTATATCTAAACCACTTCAGTCGTTGGCGGTGGGTGTAAAGTGAGAATTCGTGTTATAAAAAACAACGTTTTAATATGCAGGGTTTTACCCCTACCACCACCCACCCACCGCCTCTCTCTCTCTCTCTCTCTCTCTCTCTCTCTCTCTCTCTCTCTCTCTCTCTCTCTCTCTCTCTCTCTCTCTCTCTCTCTCTCTCTCTCATTACTAATGTGTGCATTCCAAAACAAATACACTAGATATAACACATTTGTAAAAATGATGCATACATGAGAAAAAGAGAAAAAAGAGCAGAGTCCAATATTCAGAATGTCTATAAATGGTAAAACTTGCCTGGGAAAAAAAATACATTACTGTGTAAAACGTCAGGGCAAAACAGCCTGACCTGAATGTTGAACATACCTGAGCATGATTCGCTAGTAGTAATAGGGGCGATATACGGACAATGGGAATTAATATTACAGGTCCCTAATATGGAATATGCGGACACAATTTATACGGACATTGGAAATTAGCATTACGGGACATAGTCTGATAAATCAGCCTCCCAAATTGTTGTTGATACTGATGGGCGGTAAGTGTGCCTGATGTGACCTGTTCATTAAAATGTGCAATTTTGCTGCATGCATATCTTTCCGGAACAAACCTGCATACTCATTAGACACATATCGGCAATTGGTAGCAGTCATATCAAGCGCGAAATTCAAAATAGTCACATGACAGTTGTGTTATTCCTGGTGGGTGGATGTAACTGCACAGCTACGAAAAATACCTGTAAGTGTATAGTGTGCACCGATGTCTACAGCTAAATTAGGACGCAGATAATTGCAGTTTTTAATGAATAGTGATATCAGCCCCTCACCCGAAAATCAACATCATCACGGGTGAAGGGCTGATTTAAATTTCAAGACATCTCGTCTCTACGCTACACATTAAAGGTTCGCACTCAAGAAGTGCGCGTACCTTTGCTCTTTCGAGACAAAACTTCCCAAGACGGAAAATACATTTACGTCCATTATCACGATGAACATTTTGATGCCGTCACCAGTATCACTGCATTCCTGGTATAGTTATTACCCTAAGACATGTGACTATGGCTATAACAATCGAGAGCAACATAAGCATTGTGGATCGAAATGCTCAGGATGTTTGGCCTGTAAACCCTGTCTTGCCGAAGGACAAGAACGAATGCTTTGCCCAGCTTGTCTGCGCACTTTTGTCCGACCTGTTACCAGCAACATCTGAAAACGCAAGGTTCACAGCAGAAAAGTGCTTGTCAGCTGTTGAGATTGTGCCCTACTTGTGGACAAGGCATATGTATGTTCAGGAAAGAAATGATGTCACATTTGTCACCAAATCGTGGACTTGGAACACAAATGCTGCATTAAAAAAATCCCATTCCAAACATGAAGAGGAAGAAGATAAGACCAAGAAGAAAGAGAATTTCATCTCTTTTTTTATTTCGAATGCACGCAAGAGACTGGTTGTGACAAATTGGCGGCTTGCAAACCACACCAACCTCTTTCACTACGGTTCGTTGCTAGGGAATGACCTCCGCGGTGTAGTTTACCCAGTGTGGATAGATAGAAAGAAGAATGCAGATCAATGAACAAGTATATTGAATAAAATAAACACGACGAGCCCTCTTTCAATGAACAAATATAAAACTTAATCAGTTTATCAACAGAATTTAAAATGAAAAGAAATCAATGACTTGGTTACAAAAGAAGGAAAATGGTACTAACATGTACTCAAATAAAAAGACAATACAAATTTCTTTAAATGTAAAATTACTTTCCACGTTAATATACTATCTTCATTGCCAATGAGATGTGACCTTTGAGTGCAACGATGAGAGACTTCATCACCTATTTTATGCGGACATCAAGACTTCCGTTCGTCCCTGCTCTGCCGATCTTTGTCTAGCTGTTTCGTCTTGGACTCTTGTCCGTCGAACTCTGACTTAACAATCGTCTCTGGACTTAGATTTCTGCGTAGAATTTGTTCTGGTCCTGTGATTGTTCAGGGATTTCTCATGTGAATCCAGAAAAGCTGTTTTTTTTGCCGTTTCTTTATTCGTTTCCACGAACCTCACGTATAGTCCGTCTCCTAACTGAGACAACTATCTGGCCCCTTACTCTATAATGAAAACGTACTTTTTACGAATTCAGAATGTAGAGTTTGCCTACTCGCTGAGACAAAACTCCCGCTTTACTGCCAAATCACGAGATAACATCTTACACGCTCTTCCCGGAGTATCAACCACTCTTTTTCCAAGTAAGATTGAAGACTAAAGAATTTTCCTAAAGTAAAACCTTTAATTTCTTACAGAGTTACGCCCATAAATCCATATTAACCAATCGGAATAGACTGTTTCCTAACCTGTTCCGTAGAATTTTTGGATTGGCAAGACAACTAAACAACTAATCATGCCGTAATTAACATTACTTTGAACAATCATCTATAGCCAGCTGCAGCCCTTTAACCCGTCGATTTTGGGAAATGGTCTTATGTCATTCTCTTGTACCATAGCATATGACTCGGTCATGTTACGTCGGCTAGAACGAATTCCCTTTTGACGTTCAGAGATGAAATTAAAATAATCATCTATCTCTAGCCCTTTCTACTTTAATTAAGTTGACTTTGATACACTTCCTTTAACCAAAGCTTCTAAGAGTTTTCAAAATTCGACACATCACACATTCACATTCACATTCCTAATTTCTGTGTGGCTCATCTTTAGCCATTTCAGCAAGATTCCCGCAGGACATGAAAGAAAAATCGTTCGGGGACGAAGCACATTAGATAGTTTCGCCAAACAGATCTTAGACCCAATTGACAAAAAGTGGACTCAAAAGGACATCGAACGTTACGGAGATTGTTATCTCTATGTTACGGTGATGGCTCACAATTTCTCGGGATACGAGGGACACTTTCTTCTCAAATACTATACGAGACAAAGCACTAAATGTCCTAAAGTGACTTTGAATGGAGCGAAAATCATTTCCATGTAAGTAGGCCAAGTGCATTTTAAAGATTCGAGGAGTTACTTGGCCATGCTTTTGAGTTGCATGCCTAAAGCGTTTGGCATGACAGAAATTTCCAAAGGCTATTTTACGCATTTTTTTTTCAATACCGAAGCCAATCAACCCACCGTTCTAACCCATTTGCCTGAGGCTCTCTATTACGACCCCGACAGCATGCGAACCAAACAATTAGAAGCTTTCTCCGCTTGGTACCTGACTTATCACTCTTTCGACGTTCAGGAATAAATGTTAAAATACTGTTCTGACGTGGACATTTTATGGCGCTGCTGTGGAAAATTTTTGAGAATTTTTCATGGAGCACGGATGGAGCAATCCGTTGAATGAAGCCTGCACCATTGCCAAAGCGTGTTCCTTAGTGTACCGCCAACGATTCATGCCCTGAAGTAGGTTTTGATGTTGTCATCGAAGTAAGATGGTTTTGGAAGGCATATTCTATTTTAAGCGAGTGGCCTTTTGTTTAAAAAAAATAGCTTAGACCATTTAAAGAAAGGAGAAGACATTATTAAAAAAGTAATGGAAAAAGAGGTCAATAAGATTAAGAGACCCGGGCAAAATATGAAAAGGAGAAGGAAAAGAGAAAGAAGAAAGAAGACAAATCATATACATTTATTTTCATGAGCTGTTTTAATTTAGGTGTCAGCCTCTTGGTTAACTCAATAAGAAGTAAAACACAAGATGATACAAATTTTGTGCAGGACAAAAAACCCCAATGCATAAATAAGTTCAACAATATAGTAAAACCACGATATTATACAAAGATATTTGAATACCTCACTACTTAATTGTTAAGATAACTACTATTATGACCAATTTTTTAAGCAAAATTATTAAGTTTGAAATGTTTCCTAAATCGTGTTAAAAGTAATTTTTTCATAAATTATATGGCATTACTAAGCTATAGTGTGATTAAAATTTGATTTGTTTTTGAGCAGTAGCTGTGCTGTTTTTGTAAAGATCTTGCTTCTGTGAGCAAGTACATTCTCCTATATTTAAAGGTAACGTCAATTTTTTTTTAAATACTTGATGAGAAGCTGATGATAGGCAATTGTACAACTCACATGTTCCCATATTGATGATTCACGCGTTTCATGTGGGTAAAAGATGAGAATTTGTTCTGATTCAAGAGGAACGACCTTGTGTAAAAGACAGCAACCTCGTGTACAAATCAGTCGGTCCGTTCGATAATCTCTCTCTCTCTCTCTCTCTCTCTCTCTCTCTCTCTCTCTCTCTCTCTCTCTCTCTCTCTGGCAAATACATATCTTAAAGTTCTGGTATTTCATGTCCCTCTCATTGTAAGGAATGGGAAGAAGGTTCTGATAACAAGCCGAAACATTTCATAACAGAACTTTTCATAACACAACCAGCACCATTTTATTCCATGTAATATGTTATCATCACAGCGAAGAAATTAAACTTAAGTAATATTTGGAATGCAAATGTGAAGTTCAACATGATTGTTTTGTAATACATGTAATTTAGATGTATATTGATGTTGAGATTGTGATTGTGATCTATCATGCACACACACACACACACACACATATATATATATATATATATATATATATATATATATATATATATATATATATATATATATATATATATATATTCAGTGAAATTTACTATCACAGGAAAGGCACTGTTATTACTACATATATGAAGAAATAAGAATACTGTACAAAAATCTTGTCTTTCATTATGAGTAATGGAAACAAAACGTGATATCAGTATACCATAGTGACCTAGCAGATTCATTCTAAAAATCTGAACATAAATCTCTTTAAAAAAACCCCATCAATTTCAATTAAATGGATGAAAACATAAGTTGTTCTTATACTATATAATGTTGCTAGAAACGTGCAGAGACCTTTTCGTTGACGGTAAGTGCTTTTCGAAATTGTGACCCTTCTGTAAAAAGACGCATTAAATGCTATGTAAAATGAGTTACTACACAATATATTTTCGTTTGTGATAAAGACATGTTGATTGAAACTGTTAACAATAACATCATTGTTCCTTTTTCGTGGGCGGTAAGTCCTTTTCGCAAAAAGGCGTCTTTATCACACTTTATACCCACCCCTATTTGGGACATGTTCTAATGAAACACTCCAGGATGTGTCAGCGTAAATCATAAATTGTTCTCCAAATATAAAAAAGATCATATTTAAATAATATTGTTGTACTATGTATTGTGCATCTCTCCGGCTTCAGTTTTAAGAAGGTACTAAAAAGAAAGTAGTACTTGCTACAATGACAGTCTTAGTCTCTTTTTGATTTAGTTCGATTTTCTTCTGACCCCTGCCATCCCATTTTCGATAGTGGAATATTATGTTGGAGTGTATGGTCAGAGTCCATTCCTATCGAAAAGTTGGAATTCGTTGTTGGCATAAGGTAGCCGCTTATTAGCCGGCCTAACAAACTTTAACGACCTTTCGTCGAGATATACCTGCATAAGGTCGATATGAATATGATTTATATTCTCAGAAATAGCGAGTGTAGCATTCATTATATCTTTAATCCGCTGAAAGACGAGATACAACAAAAACGCTGAAGAAATTTGACCTGGAACTCGCCATTTCATTCCGAGTCACATGACAATAACCTGGATTATGTATAATTCACTTTGGAGACTACAAATCTTTGAACCAAATAAACATATTCAATTTTTCTATTAATAATGATCCTGATATTAAGCAAATACATAGAGGGAATAATTTAGCCATGTATTAGTTGTTTACAATGAATAAGATAAATTTTAAAAAATCATTTCAAGCAGAAATGAACTTAGTTTTGGACAAGGTCAAGCCCAGCATACAATGTTACATTATAAAACCATGTAATGAAATAAAATAAATAAAATAACAAACAATTAAATTATTTATAATTAAATTAAATATACATAACAATAACTGCAGAGGCTTCTAACGTGGTATTTTACCAGCAGGACTTATCCCAAATCACATTCTAATGAACAAGTCAGCTACATGTAAGACATTGATTCTCAAGGCTATGCCGGTTTAGGATCGCCTATCTCATTGCTGCCACGGTAGCCGGATTGGTCGGTGTATGAGAGATGAATACGTACACTGACACAAATTTACTTCTGCCTTTCCTATCAGTAATATTCTTTATGTCCTATCGCTACCTCCCTTTCTATATTTTTGACCACGTACCACCCGCTGCTTAATAGCCATTTGTGACTGCGTCAACATATTTATAGACAGAATAGTGCCTAACCAATCCAGTGTTTAAAAATGGGTTATATTGTCCAAGATAAGCAAGTGTGTAGATACAAATTATTTTCGGACCCACTGCCACGCAGAGTTCGTTTATAAATCCTGATTACTGTATTATTTGCAGTATTTAGTCTGTTTATTCCTGATATAAATGATACATTTAGTTGTCATCTGTACTGGAAAACGTTACTATATCATGAGTAACAATTTAAAGTGATCATATATTTCATCCATAACAGTCTATGAGGCAATCTAAAAAAATAAGACAAAAATGTACATAACATGTAAAGGACATCAGCTTTGATCGAATAAGAAATGCTGAAAATAAAAGAACTAACATCACTAAAATCCATGAATCCAAGTATCCGTAACTATTGGCAATACATTGCAAAGAAAAAATAAAAATAAAATCCTACCACCAGCATATGTTCTTAAACATTGCTTATTAGTATTTAAATCTCTCTCTCTCTCTCTCTCTCTCTCTCTCTCTCTCTCTCTCTCTCTCTCTCTCTCTCTCTCTCTCTCTCTCTCTCTCTCTCTCTCTCTCTCTCTCTCTGTATATATATATATATATATATATATATATATATATAGATATATAGATATATATATAGATATAGATATAGAAATAGATATATATATATATATATATATAGAAATAGATATATATATATATATATATATATATATATATATATATATATAGATATATATATATAGATATAGATATAGATATATATATAGATATATATATATATATATATATATATATATATATATATAAAGAATACAAATCATATGGCGAATAACAACCCTCTCAAGCGTACTGGATCCACCAAGGGATCACGTTTGTCAGGGATTAATTAAAATAGATGCAATAAACTGACGACGAACAGTACGAAACTAGTAACTAACTAGCCTAAGCGCTTTCGACTCTTAATGAGTCTTTATATATATATATATATATATATATATATATATATATATATATATATATATATATATATATATATATATATATATATATATATATGAAGTGGCGAACGTAGAATCTTTTCCCACAATATCTCTGGACTTATGAATGGTGGCAATGGTTAAGTCAGACTGACGCGAGAGAGAGAGAGAAAAAGAGAGGAAAAGAGAGAAAGAGATTTCCTTGTCATGACAGTTGATATATATATATATATATATATATATATATATATATATATATATATATATATATATATATATATATATATATATATATATATACGGTTTTGAAGTTGTTTACATAATACAAATTTCTCAATTGTTTTATCACCAGTTCACTCAAATAGTCTAATTGATGAGACACTTTATGATGTATACAGGGTTCTATTTATATACAGAAATGTGGGGGTCCTTGTTTTGCACGGGATTCACATACCATTAGTTATTGTGCATAACAGGTGATTGTTTAAATTTGCTCCTTCAGTAATTCTTCCATTTTCACTGTGGATCCTGTGTGTTTAATATTCCCATTGATTACAGCGTGAAATAGTGTGTTCTGCACAATTTACGCCCATTCACTTGGACATTCTTCGTTTCTGATTCTTGCCGTAGATTGAACATTTCCTAATCAGGAATGACAACGGATCAGAGACCGTAACAATGGACTTTTGGGTGAAGTGGTCCCGCGTCCTCGTTCGCACTAGCCAATGCATGGAAGTAATGGAAGAACACTGAATAGTAGCGATCAGCTCGCACTCCAACTTATGATATGGAAAATCCCGTTAACTGGACTTTAGAACAATTGAGGACAGAGATTCTTTTGCAAGGAAATGAAGCTCCTCCCACTTTTAGAATGTCCGCTCTAATTCAGTTCTTTGAGCACAATAGAAAGAAAGGAAGACAATCTTCAGCGTCTATCACATCTTCATAGGGCATTGGTATTCCTGGATCGGAGGCACTCCAGATCAACGAAAATATAGCAAGGGATTCATTCACGCCATTGCCTCCTTGACAAAACTGCGAATTCTCTGTTGAACAATGTGAATAGGGTCTGCAACCCATATACGTTTGAGGATAATGCAACGAGAGAACAGGAGACGACTTTTCACACTTCTCTTATGTTAATAGACGGTGTTCCTTCGCAGTCCTTGCCCCATTTTGAAACCGTGCCAGACCATATTAGGTAGCAAATTTTGACGGGTAGGGACGTGAATTTAGCTTCTTTGCTTCCTCCTAATGTCGACAATAGCAGTGTACGAGCTATTCATCAAGAGAATGAAATATGCAACAATTTTAATTCCGAAACTGGCTGCAGGCATGAAAAGTGTACACATATGCACGTTTGCCTCTCTTGTAAGAAGGAGTATCATAAAATAGAATGACTACAAATCACAGATCTTCGCTTGAACGCTTCTACTCCCATTAATATTATGCAACTTAAGCTTGAATTAAAACATCCTGACAAATCAGTGGTTCAGACATTAATCGTTAGTTGAGTGGGTGTTTTGACATTGACATAGAAGCTTCTATTTGAAAGAGCCTAGAATGTAAAATCAACCTATCAGCTCGCAAACAGCCAAGTACAGTTTCGGGGAATTGTTACAGAAAGAGTTAGACAAAGGTTATCTTTTGTGTCCATTTCCTTTCCTTCCCCCTTTTGACATTTACAGAATCAATCTACTGAGCATCGTAGAGGACAAATAATATGGGAAAGAGAGACTCGTTGTTGACATGTTGGCCCCTCACAGTTCAAGTTTCATGAGCATCAATGACATTATTGATAGGGAAAAGTTTTCACTACCTACGTATGGATTGATGACGCCATTCAAACATTCCAGAATTTGGGACGAGGTTACTGGATGTATAAGGCTGATATAACAGATGCATTTAAACTCATACCAGTGGAACCATCTCAGTAGTACCTTCAGGGTGCAAAACACTTAAATCAGTATTTCGTTTTTTACTCGCCTTGTTTTTTGGATGTAGATTAAGTCCAAAAATTATTCAATGATCTAGCCAGCATCATCTGCTGGATTGCAAAGAACTATGGCATCAGTCAATTCTGTAATCTTTTAGATGATTACTTGGCAATAGATTCTCCCAATGTAGATGCGGACCGTACCATGGCACTTATCACTTTGATATTTGCTAAACTTAATATGCAACTGTCTCCCCATAAAACGGTGGGACCTATTCATGCTCTGGAAAATCTGGAAACAGTGTTGGATTCTAGTAAAATAGAAGCTTGTTTACCAAAGGAAAAATAGATAGGTTTCTTGGTATTATTCTACATCCGAAAAAGTGTACAATTAATTTTGCATCAAGGATCATTGTGCAGGCAGAACTCTTGTTTCGTACCTTTTATTATTGGTAAAGTCAGTCAAAGAACTATATCATTGTGTGTATCTGGATACTGAATGTATTTTGAATTGGAAATGTGGCATTTATGAATAAGCTTACCTTTGCTGCTGATTTCGAACTGTATACCGATGCATCTTCCATGCATGGCTTTGGTGCCTATTTTAAAGGGAAGTGTTTTGCAGGAAAATTACCTGAAGGTATTTCTATTCATGCTAATGAATAATCTATGGCTTTTCTTGAATTATACTCAATTGTTGCTGCTGGTATGCTTTGGAGTCATAGCGCTGACTCTTTATCTCGTTTCCAGTGGAATAGATTTCATCAGCTTTCATCCGAGGCAAAAATAATCCCGGAAACAGGTCAAAGTCTGCACGAGATTCTGTATTAACAGATGTTATCAACCATCTCTGAGATGCTGCCATCAACACAGAGAGCTTACCAATCTGGTCTACAGCATCTGCTCAATTTCATGGTTATGACCGGCAAACATCAAGGATTAGGACTTGCATTTTTTGGTTTCTTACACTGTGGCGAATTCACGGTTTTCACAGACAAGTTTGATCCTGCACTCCATTTATGTCTTGACGACGTCTCTGTTGCTGAATATTATTTCATTTTGAAACTTAAGCCCTCAAGAACTGATCCTTTCCGCAGATGGATTTCTTTGCATTATTACAGGAGAGACAACTCTATATGTCAATATTTAGTGATGGTGAAATTTCTACATGTGCTGAAAAGCATGGGTGCCCTTCCAATGGCCCCATAGTTTGTGGATCCATTTTACCAGGTGCTGACGCGATCATTATTCATACTTACTTTACGCAGTTCATTGCAATCTCTTCATGTGCATCAAAACTTTGCATAATGGACATTCATTTGTTATTGTTGCTGCAACAACGGCGGCTGCAGTACGCATGGAGGACCACCTGATCAATACTCTAAGACGATGGTCCTCCGATTGTTATACGAGATACTTTCATGTATCCTGATATTTGTTACTTCAAGCACAAATATCGCTGTGTTTTTAGCTAAATTTCCTATGTTACTTGTCAGAATTTGTCGTATTAGTTTTGTCTATCACATGCAAACATTTTCATATATTATGCTTGCCATAATACTTTCATATATTATATTGCCATGTGTGAGATGCTTCCTACATTGTTTTCTTCCAAACATACAAATATATATATCAGACAACTTAAATTGCACTTCGTTTGGGGGATTCGTGTCGTGATACCTAATTCTCTTGCCCCCAATACAACATGTACCTCTATCGAATCCTTAGTTACTCGTAGTAGTTCAATTTCTGAGTTCAACACCACAGTTAATTGCACCTTGATTGGCATGCAGCTCCATAGCTAGTTGCAGTCCCTATTGCAATACCATAGTAGCACCTTGATTAGTATATGAAGCTCCATAGCTAGTTGCAGTCCCTGCTGCAGCAACACAGTTGCACCTTGATTGGTATATGCAGCTCCATAGCTAGTTGCAGTCCCTGTTGCAACAACACAGTTGCACATTGATTGGTATATGCAGCTCCATAGCTAGTTGCAGTCCCTGTTGCAACAACACAGTTGCACCTTGATTGGTATATGCAGCTCCATAGCTAGTTGCAGTCCCTATTGCAACAACATAGTTGCACCTTGATTGGTATATGCAGCTCCATAGCTAGTTGCAGTCCCTGTTGCAACAACACAGTTGCACCTTGATTGGTATATGCAGCTCCATAGCTAGTTGCAGTCCCTATTGCAACAACACAGTTGCACCTTGATTGGTATATGCAGCTCCATAGCTAGTTGCAGTCCCTGTTGCAGCAACACAGTTGCACATTGATTGGTATATGCAGTTCCATAGCTAGTTGCAGTCCCTGTTGCAACAACACAGTTGCACATTGATTGGTATATGCAGCTCCATAGCTAGTTGCACAAGTGCAGCTTCTTAGCCAGTCGCACCATACTCTACTACTCTACTATATTCGTAATCTGTATGCATATGTATATTGTTGTATGCTTATAAGCAAGATAATTCTAACTTACTGTCTGAATGCCAGAGTTGCTCCAAATATATATATTTATGTATATGTAAAATGTAAAATGTAAGTCAATACTAATAAAATACTAAGAATTTTATAGTAAAAATACTCGATCGCAGTCGATGAAATCGACCGAGTTGGTACCGTACTATTGAATGTATCGCTATACCCACGCCTTTTTAATAATTTTTTGTTGCCGCGCATTTATAATAACTTTTCTAATAACAAATATATCTTATTCTGTTTTCAGAATTTCTTGATTATAAAACTGCCAATTACAAGCTCACCTAATAAATCTTTTAGCGAGTATTAACTGGTATTATCAATTTTTTTTTTATCAACAACAAATACGTCTTCACTCCAGTAATGAGTATAAACGTTCTCAAATGTTTTTTTCGTCAAAGAAATTCTAACTTTATCACCATTTTTAAACTTGGGGATTTGTAATAGCGTCGTTTGGCGACATTTTAATGGTTCTGTTTCGTGTTATATTCGTCTACAATCTTCTGCAAATTGTCAATATATTTATTCGTATTTTTAGCTGTAAAATACTTAAAGAATTTGTTGAGAGTGCGATGAAATACCTCGATGATGACGCTTTTTCCTTCATTTCCAGTAACAAATATTTTTAATATTATTTTGTTCGAAAACCTGTTTTAACTTTTATAAAAAAATGTATGCACCATGATTAGTCCAGATTCTATTTTGTTTTCTTTCTGTAGATGTTATAATTTGTTTTAGTGCATGAATCATCGATGTTCCTGTTTTATCCGATACGTGTATACTAAACGCATATTTACTAAAACATCTACAACCTTAAAAAACTCTTATGTTTGTTAAATTGAACAAGATTTGACGTATCAACTAAATCTACCGCCAAGATATAATCATCTTTACGTCGCAGAAACCTTTTTTTAGGTCTATGTAGCTCTTTAGACAGAGCATCATATAATCCATTTTTACCGTGGTCAAGTTTATATTTTGCTCCTATAAAACCTTGGACTAGCCTTCGGTAAACACGTTCTCGCATATTTACTGGTTTCAATTTTACGACGTTCGTCTAACATTACTTTATCGCAGCTAAGCTTATGTTGTTCGCAGTCTGGACACTCAATATCTCTGTAGCAGATATTATGACACATTAATATTGCGTCCACTTGATTGTCCTGGTTACCTGTTATCATTATTTGCAAAATGTTTATCAAGAGGATTATAAAGTCCATTATAATTATGGTCTGGCAATGTCCAACCGTGTTTTGGTTTCGGCAGGTTGCCTATTATTATTATTATTATTATTATTATTATTATTATTATTATTATTATTATTATTATTATTATTATTTTGTTCGAGGCATACATCCCTATCACAATCGCACTCGGATGTCATTATTTTTTAGTCGTGTACAAAAATAATCTTGATAACGTCAGATGGACAACCGGCTCCGGACAACTTTGTTGCTGACAAAAATATAATTTTTCTTTTTCCACATACTGACAAATACTTTTCAGCTTTATTCTATTTCTTTCTTCTGTTTTTGATCTTTATTTTCTGTTTTACTTTCACACATAAGACATTATGTTGACATTGTTATATTTGTTATTTAGATAAAATTAATTGCAAGCTTAGGTAGCTTTACTATATTAATTTCAATCTCATCATTATTGTGAGAAAAGGTGTTTGTCAAATTGCAAAATAAACTTTATAAAACCTTTATTTTGGCCATCTGTTTAAAGAACATTACGCAGTAGTATCCACAAGCGGAAGTTTTAATGGTTGAATTTGATTTGAAGATTAATTTTTTTTGTTTTTAATCATATTTGTTTAATGCATCACCTGGTGGAATTCCCAATGATTCAAAATAATTGTTATGTAAAACAGCTACACATTGTGTGCCAGATCCGTCATTAAGTTCTTGTATATTTATACAGGATGAACCTTGAGACTAACTTCTCTGCCACTGGAATCGCTGTAAGTTCATCTTTGAATAAACTCCGTGAATACTTTTTTTATCCCTTTTATAGTCTATCAAGTATATCAAAGATACTTAATGCAGGCGACTTGTTCCTGACAATGTTTGTCCTCGTCCTCGTCCTCGTCCTAACAGACCTGGCAATAGACTTTCCGTCAATCCTGCTAGTAATGGCGTTATTGGAATAGGTCCACATTTTCGGTGTCGTCTTTTTTCGTCGTTGTCTTTCTTCGCACTATTTCTTGTCTAGTTATTATATTCTATCTTGAGACAAAAAATTGCCATCGATATTCATACGTAAATGTTTTATCCACTGTCGCGGATAAAACCTTTACCATCATCTGCCTTTTCCGTTGCGTCAGATACTGCTCTATACGTTGCTGCTAGTCCCAATGCACCGAGTACTGGCAAAATTCTAGTTAGGAATTACAGGTAGTGCCGGGTCGAAAAACACCTATTTTGACATCGCAGTTTTTGTGCAGCACTTAAATTTAAAACAAAAGTTTTGCGATCGTATTTGTTGTTTTTTTTTGTGGTCAATAACAATTTTTTAAAGTACCCGTTTTAACGTTATGGTTGACCTTTAATGATACCTGCCTCTGTTTTGCAACAACAGATTTTAATTTTTTAACTTGGCCATGAGTTAAAGATATTTCTTTTACATTTATCATCTAATATTAAATTTAAACTTGAAGTTCTTTGAATTTTGAGTAGAGTGCAAAGCAGTTTAAACATGCATTGACATTTTACATCCAGCAGAGTCAAGTGTAATAAATCCATCGCTTATCAATAATGCATATACATTTAACTGCGCTGCTAGTGTCCAAATAATCTCAATAACAGCTGTGCTGTCTACAGCTCGCTCGCTATGCTTACTAACATTAAAATAAAATATTTGATAAAGGGTACGAAATTATTCTACTGATATCTGAGATCCATTTCCAGCATCTTGCATCTTGATATTTTCTGCACTTAATTGAGTAAATACATATACGATCGAGTGATATTTTTATGAGCGTTATCAGAAACAAATACATTCTATCGCTTGTTCTTGGTATTGTTTTGAATTTATTCTAGTATATATTCGTCTAACTTTCGTCTAACATCAGCATTATCAAATATTCCATTATTTTGTAGTTGGCTATTAAGTCGAGCTTGTTGCTGAAATGCAACAAATATTTGACGTGGTAGTTGTTCACTTTATGTTGTAACTCGTCATGTGTTGTCTGTGGTATTCGGAACTGCTGTTTGATATATTTTATGTTGCTGAAAATAAATTATATTAGTAAGTTTTTGCAGTATATCATTTAATTCTGCCATTTTGGTTATAGACGTAGTTATTCTTGTCATTGACAACGCAAGTTTGTTTATAACAATTTGTACATCAACCCCACTATATCTAAACAAGCAATCTTTTTTTCTCCATCTAAGATCTAAAATAAGTGTATGCTTAACTCCACAAAATACTTTGTAATAGTCCCTGCAAACGCCAAATATTGTTCTTAACGTCAGCATCTTTGTAATTTGACGTGATATTGCTGCAAGTGCCTTTTCATAAAATAACCATCTGTGTAAGTTAAACTTTTAATACCTATAATATTATTGTTAACTATAGCTAACATTGCAGTTCCCATAAGCTGCTCCTGGTGGTGTTATACCTAGATTATTGCAAGCAGCAGTGATACTCTTGTAGCGTCTGTATTAGCGGCTGCATCTGGTGCAGCTAAACCTAACGCAGTAGCATAGCAATAAGAAAATCTCTCACATTTTGAGCACTTTCAGCAGCTTTAGCTCCAGCATCAACTACTGTCCTTGGAATAAATATTCTAGATTCTGCTATACCAAGTCCAATATCTTTAAACCACATCATATTAGTTGCAGTTGACCTGGAATAATGATCGGAAAACGAAATAGCATTTAAGATTGTACATTTAGATTGCAAGTGACCTGAAATATCTTCGATAGTTTGATATGCCATCTAATATCGAGCATCTATAAATAAACATCAACCATTATTTACAAGAGCTACTTCTGCTCCAGTTGCAATTATGGCAAGTGGAACAGCTTCTGTCATAATCTGTCCAAGAACTGCCAACATTGCTTTATGAGGAAGCCGAAATATGTGATCGTCTCTAGTATTGAATTTTCTAACGCCACTCATATCAGGATCGTTAGAATTTTCATCAAGATATTCAACATATTCAAACTTTGTTACAGATGTCGTCTGTGTCATAAATTTCTGCTACATCTAGATAATTTTTATAGATATTTTTATTTATTAGGTTTCACAAAATTAGTGTGGCGCTGTTACTTTAGATATTAATTTTAGTACAATTTGTTCTCCTCGTGGTGATGAAAGTGGTTTTCTTGTTGTTATCATTACGCATTGAGTTTCTTTTGTTGGTGCGATTTCTAAAACAACTTGTTTTATCGTCTTTGCGGCATGCGCGCCTTTTTTATCGGATTTTTTCGTCCCACGGTAGTTTCAGAAGCCGATACAGCTCCAGTTGAAAAGGTTTTAATGCGTGAAGTACAGTTGGCGCAACTTTGTGAATTATTCCTGGAATATTTTCAATAATTTTAGTAAATATATTTCCCAAAAATCCTCCTACTATATTTCTTCCATAAATGTTTTCCTGTTTCGTCATATCTAAGGTTGTATACTTTTGTTGCTAAATCTTTCAAAAGATATGTTTACTGTTGGTCACGAAAGTGTAAAGAAAAAGTAACAACTTTATTATTTAAATCTAACTGTCGTCAAGACGGAGCTGCTAATTGCATATTTATTTCTGCTATTCGATTTTCAATATTTAATGGATAATAAATAACATGACACGGATTAATTTGCATAAGAAAACCTGGTGGAACTTCTATTGAAAAACTGTATATAGTTTGCCCTTAGCTGAATAAGAACTAGAAGCAATAGAGCAATTTATCAATATTGTGTTTAGGTCCGTTATATCTATTGGCATTTCACCGTCATGTTTTACAGTTTCTTCAGAAAAAGAATAATAATCGCTATAATTAAATCCAATCAGTGATCTAATACTTGATGGTGAGGTAAGACCAACTACTAAATCATTTTTACTGTTATTCTAGCGCGTAACGTATTATAATTTGGTACCAGTTGAAAATCATCAGCAAGTCCTTTATTTTTTGTTATAAGTGCTTATATTGTTTTATTTAGATCAGATATGTTGCAGGTTCCTTGTGGAATGTTAATTGATATAAACTTTGAATATAGTGGAGAACTTGGATCACTGCTAGTAAATGTAAATTCATCATTTACTCCAGTTTTTACATTAGCCATAGCATTGCAAAAGTGCATAAAAATAAGTCCACTTTCATATTGTTTTTCATAATCTAGTTGTATTGGCGCAATATACTTTACTGAAATATTTGCTCTATGTTTATCAAATTGGCTAGAGTCTTGTAATAATGTTGCTGACATTTATTATTATATTTTTATAAAATTAAGTCGCCACAATAAAGTTTCGTATTCGTCAGATGTTAATAAATTTTTCGATCTTAGATTATCAAGTTTGTCAATAATTTTATTATCAATTTCAGCACAAACAGATATCAGTAGCACTAATCTGCCAATCATTTCAGTAACTGATGCAAAAATATTCTGACTTCTGTTCCTGGTTTTGTTTCTTTTTCAATTCTATCTAATCGCATCTTATCGTAGCCTTGAAATAATTTTAAAGAAGTGAATTTATTTTTTTTTTCAGCATATTCTTTATCTCTACTTTTCTGCAGTATTTTCAATAACATAAGCAATAACAGCATTTTTGAAAGTCCTTCAACATTTCAGCTGTGCCAGTTTCATTGTAATCTACATTCTTTGTTGTGATATCTAGTGTTTTAATGAGATCTCCATATTGTTTCCTAATTATACATATTATCAACGTCAGAAATGTTATGTTCTTCCATAAAAGCAAAATATTCTGATGATAATATTTCATATTTTACTTCGTTTTTATAATTTTAGAACGTTCTTCATTATCTTTCTCATAATTGTTATAAATCTTTTTCAGTCATCGTCATAAAACCTGCTGGTCTGAAAAACATGTTCTTGTCCTTCGTAGATTGATTTTGCTTTAGTACTTAAGCTATTCTTATGATGACCCATATTTGTTACTTTTAATATTAATAAAAACCTTAAAATAAATATCAGTGATATTTCCATGTCGATATAACTTAATGATTTCATAATAGTTTCTATTTCTTGAACTATATCGTTGTAATGATCTTTACTCTTTCCTTGTATTTTCCTAGATCATCAATTATTTCGTGTGCCTTAAAGTCATCTTTTCTAACATTATGTATTTTCACACCCGTAAAGTAATCATATTTTGTATTACAATCTCTATATTCGTCATCTCTTATTTTTCCATCTTTATTTTATATTTACTAAATCATATTCAAATCTATCTCTCTTCTAAGTTTTTCTTGTTCTAAACTTCTCTTAATTGTTCTCACTACTGCTGCTTCTGCTAATGTTTGTTGAAGTTCCAGTGGATTATTCAACAATCTTCTTAATTCATTTCGTCTTTCAGCAGGATTAGTTTTATGTGCTACAAGTGCCTTAGCTAATCATTTTTCTCCGCATCAGATCTAGCAATATTCTTCTAGCAGCCGACTTTTTTTGTTCTTTTACTAATCAGAGTAAACCTTTTTCTTGTAATTTTTTTATGATTATTCCTGACAGTGGTTTAGTTTTAGGTTGTTTTCCGTTTAAAGCTTCAGTAAGTGGTTTGAGAGCGGAAGTTGTTGTTTCCGCTGCAGCTATCTGTCCATTTTGTACTTGCTTCTTAAATTTTGCTTGAGACTGTGCAAGTGTTTTTTAAAATAGATTTTCTATATGTTTTCTGTAGTTTGCTTGTCTATCTATTAATTATATGCTTTTTATAAATTTACTGTAGGTATTTTTCAAGACAACATCGAAACATTTTATTATTATCATATCCTAATTTATCAACTAAAAATTCACATTTATTTGCCGAAGCTTGATGATATAGTTCAATAAATGTGTTTTTGTTACATCACCACATTGTTCATTCGCGTTGTTCAGTCATGGATATAATATGAAATAATCAGTATTTCGCCTAATAAACCTGTCAACGTTATAAAAACCTTGTGTGAGACAAATACAATTACATTTTTATATTGCGTGATAATGAAAAATATGATCTGATTTTATTCATTTCCTCGTTGTTTAGCGGAATATCACCAAAAACAACTATCTTGTGTTCGGACTAATCAATTTGATTAACTGGAAGAAGTTCTTCTGGTTGTTTGATAATCAAAATATCTTCACCAACCTCAAAATCATCACAAGGTTTGTCATTATAATTGTTAAGTAGCTCGTACTTATTCTGTTTTGGATTAAGTTTGTAAATATAATCGCGATCGTAGTTAAAAAATATCTCCTGGAAGTAAATTCATAAGCATGTTTGTTTTTCCAGATCCAGTTCTTCCAGCTATAAAATAATGACAATCTGGAAGCTATTTGTTTTGTTTATGTTTCACCAAACGTTCTATATCAAAGTTTAATATAAACGATTTTGCCATTATTGTTTTACAATTTTATGTCAAATAATTGTGTCAAATAGTAAACAAATAATGAGCTTTTATTCAAAATTTTACACATTAGTAAGACATTCGTCGTCTGATCAGCAGGGTGACTTATCTAAATATTTAACTCTTGATCAGCTCAAAAATGAAATCAATAATTTATTAAATATCACAAGTGTGGATCAAAATGAGTTGTTATTTTCAAGATAAACAAGGACAATTAAAGACAAGTACTATACAAATGTCAGATGTACTTGTACGATTTACCACTGTGGTTGTTAACAATATAGTTACTTTTGCTGATCAAGGTCAAATAAAAGATTCGGGTAAGTCAGTCAACAATTACATTGTCAAAGCTGTCGACTCAATTACTGGTATCTACGTATTAGTGTGCGGTGGTATTATGCGTGCATTTCTCAATATGAACAATAATGGTAATAATAATCTCAGAACACAAAAAAAAACAGATTCGATACTGCGACTAAACATATATACTGATGATAAGAAAATTCCAATAACAACTTCGTTAACAACAATCAATGATGGAATTACTGCATTTAGCACTGATTATAATAATCACATACAAACGTTTCTAAAGTTTCGTAGAAATAAACAGATCTGTTAATGATTTTTTGGGAAATCCACCAGTTATATATATTAAACTCGCTGATATTAACGCAAGATTCAGCGATATTGTCAGTGGCATTCCTAACATCGTTTAAAAAACTAATTTTGCTAAAATTCGTTACGGACGAGCTGACAATACCATGTACACAATATCATCAAAATCAGCAATATGGACATCGCAAAATAACAATATCAAACATACTGCAGAACTTAATGGTGTATATAGACTTTCAGTATTTAGCGGTGCAAAATTTAGTATATTTAACATATATGTATCGCGTAATTCAACCGATAGTTTGTCTGGAACTGTATCTCTAGTGTTAAATAAAGATGCCTCAGAAATATTTTTACTGGAACCACTTAATAAAAAATTAACCGCAGCGTCTTACTGGTGGTGTCTTGAATTTGTTGCAGAAACACCTAAATCAAGTAAATTGAAATTAATCAAACCCAGGGACTTGTATAAAATATCTTATCAAGTATTATATAATGAAAAGATATAGCTGATTTAAATTAGATTTCAGAAAACATTCCAAAACAAGATGTGGACGCGCTAATGCAATATTACAGATATTATTATTAAAAAAAACTTTGGTGTGTGACAAAAATTTAAAAATATTAACCAAAATAGTTCTAGAGATATCATACTTAGCGTTGTTAACGACTATCTCTGGTATAATTTTAAGTGGAGCAGTATTTAATCTGTTTTTGTTAATAACATCCGGCTTTGGTGTTTCTCTTACAACAGCAAGTAAAAAACATTGAACCTCGACTTGTGACTAAAAGTTCTTGTAAAACAGCAAGTATTGCGTATAAAAAATACTTGATCAGATACGATCTTACTTACGGGGTATAAAATATGATATAAATGATTTAATACGTGAGTTTCGTATCATAGAGGTATATTAACAGATATTCTGCCAATGAGAGTCAGCAAATATGAAAAAGATTATAACAAAACATGGGTCACAATGGTGGATGTTTAATTTTGTGTAGCTTTAGAAATATCGTTATCAAATAAAATATCAACCGTATTATAAATAAATGTCATTAGATCGTCAGCCCAACCTACTGTTCTCAGATCATTTTTAGTCTCGAATAACCATACCGATCCATATTTTGGTGATATATGGTAACCAACTTTTTTTAATGCAATCGCTTATTAGTTTAGATTTTATACCAGTATAACCTGACGCTGATTTGATGAAATTAAATCTCTTACAAAATATGTTTGTTAGATGAAATCCAACATGTCGGGTTGGATTATAATAGGACATTATATATAATATTTCATTTGATTAATATGAAATTTTGTCTAATAAGTATAGGGACTGTAATACGTATTTGAGTTGTTTCTATCTCAGAGATCCTCCTTCCTGGACAAAACATATTTTTTAGGAAATGTGAAAGTCATCACTTTGAGATAAAAAAAGCCTGCTGACGAAAATGTTAACGTCTAACGTTTTAGAGGGGCATTGGGTCTCTTAGAGAGGGTCATCAAAACTACTTTACTGCTGATTACTAATATTTTCTCCATGAGTATGGGTTAACTATTAGAATTAATATCCTTGCCTGAGTCAAGGACGTTATGTTTACTGTGTTCTTTATTATACTTTTAGAGATAGACTTTCTAATTATAACTAAGATGTTGTCTTGTAAATATTGGAAGTTTTCTAGAAGGAAAATTTCCATTAGGTAATAGTTTTGTATAAAAGGCTAGTTGTGACCTGAGATCATGTAGAGAACGATATAATCTTGTTTATTATAAAATAATATTTATTTATGCAACAAGATCTCTGTGATCTATAAATAATTCTCGTAAATGTCATCGTAAAATGTCTACATCAGATCGATAATACTCCACATGTGTTCTTGAAAGTCAGAAGAGTCTGAAGAGTGAAGCTGGTACCGTTTGCTTTCACGTGTATGCCGCCAAGATCGTAATAGTCAGTTTATGGCAAATGTGATAGCACGATGTGTTGATGAACTTCCGTATTAAACATTGCGGAAAAGAGTGTTGTGCAACGTTATAGGCGTTCTAAAGACATGAGGAATTAACTCAAGTAATATTTAAATTTTACTTTTCCTATTTTCTTTCGTTGTTTAATGCTTTCACGTGTATGCCGCCAAGATCGTAATAGTCAGTTTATGGCAAATGTGATAGCTCGATGTGTTGATTTACTTCCGTATTAAACATTGCGGAAAAGAGTGTTATGCAACGTTATAGGCATTCTAAAGACATGACAAATTAACTCAAGGAATTTTTAAATTGTACTTTTCCTATTTTCTTGTGAATGACTTTGGCAACATTCATGACGAATGGTGGAAATTATGTTCCTTTTTCTGAACAATATTTCTAAAGAAATTGTCCATCATAACCGGAGAAAGTGTGTGTCATGACTTTAACATATCGATAACAGTTCCGGTAACGATGGACTTAGCTTATTTCCAACTGTCGTCGATGTGTTCTTAAATCCATTTTGAAAAAAAAATCGACAACGATGAATTAAATGTTCATGAATAAATTTGTTACAAGTAGAATGAGGTACCATGTTCGATGGTCAAGGTTCCTATCTGTTAGCCCTTTTACACCTTGGCGGATCGTACATATATTAGAACATTTTTCCTAGTGACATCCGTTGAATTTCTTGTGTTGTATCACTTAGTATGTAATGCCAACTAACCAATAGTGTAACAACGATGTGTTGTACGTCAGCTAAGAATGGTGGATGCTTCAAAAGGATACTTTGTAAGTATAACATTAAAAGTATGATTATATACCAGTGAGAAGCCATTGCATGCCTATTTGAAGGAAATGATGTATTTGTACAAAATGGACCGGCAGTGGAAAATTGCTTATTTATGACTCCGTTCTAATTATGTGGTCAACTTGTAACGATCTTGTAAGAACAGTGTTCAAATTTAAACAACTTGATTTTGAATGGATGCGATAGCTCGCCGTTGCATCGAATGAAATTCACACACCGAAAAACGATCTGCCAAGGTATAGATAGGCTTAACACTTCGAAACCTTGGCTGGCGAAGATGGATGATGTACGCCAAAATTAGGGACCTAAATTCATAGGTGTGTAACGATTCTCCCCAAATCCAGTATTGCTATATATTGCAATCTACCAAACCCATACTGAAATACACTTACACTACATGAAAACAATAACATTAATCACTATAACATTTATTACTTAAATAATACAGTATCTCTAAGTTATGTAAACTTGAAAAACTTCAAATGGTAGTCAAATAAACATAAAAAATTAACATAAAAATGAAACAGGTCTACAGACACCTGAAAGCAGTAAAATTATCAGCAAATAAAAATCTCATTGACATTTTAAGTCTGTGTATTAAAATTTACACGCCGCACTTTTTACTTTTTGTTGGGAATAATTTAAAAAATTTTAAAAATTAAAATTCAGATCTATACGCCTGTCAACTGGAAAAAATAATTGACTTTTATTGATATTTGGATACAAGAAAAAAGGAAGTTAACTTGAAGTAAGCAATTTGATCTGACCGACCAATTATTTCAAACTGAAAACAACAGCTGCGGCTGCTGGTAGTTTGAATTGTTTGCTCCGTTTTATTCATTGAAACTAAAATATCAATCATAACACAGCAGATATTGCATGATTTGTTTTAAGTACATTCCGGGCATAGGATACAGATATAAATTATTTTAGAGGAAATTATATATTTACGAACGTGGACTTTTGAGAACTGTTCATTTAGTGTCATTAAAACAGGACAAACATTTGAAACAAATTGAAGTTTGTAAATTGTTTTTTATAACTTGCAAAACATCCTTTAGTCTTGACTTGCCTCCCTCCACATGCCAATTAAACGTTGCGCGCATAATGGCACTGTGCATCTTGTTTGCATTATCTTGCAATATCGTGCTAAGCGTGCATCGGGGAAAAAAAACGAAAATATGATTCTTGAATTAAATGGAAAAAATTGTGCGGAATATAGATATTTTTTGAATGAGGACAATCTTGCTGTACCAATGCTACTTTTCAAACCCGTTTGATTTTCAAGAAGTGTAATGTGTCGAATTTTGAGCAGGTATTGAACCCTAAAATTGAATACATTGTGGATTAAAATTTTATTATTCAAGCCAGCAAGGTTTTGTGAAGGGTGACTTCAACCGTTTTTCCCTGTCAGTTGCTAAATTTGAGAGGCCAGCATCTACGGCTCATTTAGAACTGACCTGGCATCCCAACGTTTTCCTAGGAAAGTAAACATTAAAGTTGTCAATCATAACTGCTTGATGGGAAGCCCATGTCAAATAGTCATTTAACAAAGGGAAATTGGTATGCATCGTATTTCTCAGATTCTATGCTCTCAAAATCCGACGAAATAAATAATTATCATGGGGAAAAAGAAACCGCGGATTACGATTGTTCAGTTGAAATTAAGGCGTACACCTTGGAAGTAATGTTGAATTTAAGTAACGACCTTGGTCGAATTTCTTAAGTCCGAGATTTTCTTGCGAGAGGACAAGACTCGACTGACTTCGTGTAAAACTAAATAGCAGTCCTTTCCTTGTTAAAACAAGGAAGGGGACCAGGTGGTTGTCTTGTAAGCAGTGACAGACCTTTAGTGCAAGGACGCACATTTTCTTGGAAAGAACAGCATTACGTGAAACGGCTCTCTGGAACAATCTGGGACATTATGAAAGACAGAAGTCCATATAAAAGATGAAGCATTTAAAATAGAAGGATCATGAAAGATCAAACGTATACACGTGAAGGCGGGAAGACATGGGATACAGAGACAAAGACAGGAAGCAACATTAGGTGATGCAAATCAGGCATGGACATTGTGCTCTTTTCACCACTCGTTATCATAATGAAATGATTCCATAATAAAACACTGCTAGTGAAATTCTGTTAATGTAAATTTGTTCCTATTGAAGCGGACACTATTAGTTTATGTTACTGATTAAATTGTTATTATCTTGTCTCAAGGCGGCTCGTGTTGTATTATTTCTTCTCAAAAGTTTTGCTCACTTCTCTGTTGCTGTTCTATTAAGGGAAGTCATCCTCTAGATAACGCCAGCCAAATCTAATTAACCACCCCTCTTTACCAAGAGGGACATCGTTACGAGAAGTAATGTCAAAATATTGCCTATTTGATATGAATATTTTACAACGATGTTTTGGAGAAAAATCGGAAATTATTTCTGGATCACTTATCTTTATATCCACTGTAGGAAGCTTATACCATCACTAAAGCGAATGGATTAGTTATATATACCTATATTGTGTATTTTTTGAAACGGAATGCTTGGCAGATCCAATTCGCAAATTTAAACTGGTAAATCACAAAGAAAAACGCATGAAATAAAGTAGAACTCGTCCAGGAATATTTAGTTTTGGTAAATTACGAGAAAGCGACAGACTTTGTACACCTCTTCTCCCAACGCGTTTGGAAATGTCGCTATTGCAGCATATGTGACAGTCAATGCTCGTTGAAAATTGTACGATGCCTTGGAAATGTTAGGAGATCGAGTCCTTTATTTTGATGCTGACAGTTTTATGTAAATCTTAATTATCTGTAGAGCGCAACCTTAAGAGCGAATATTAAACTGTTATATATCACATAACAAGATATAATTGTAAAATACCTAGTACGTAATAAGATATTGAAATCTAGTACGTAATAAGATATAATTGTAATATACACAGTACAGTAACAGAACAAAACACAGATAATAGCTGATAATGGATAAGATATCGTTGTAATATACTTATAATATTAATAAGATATTGTAATATACGTACAACAGTAATATATATTTGTAATATACATAATACAGTAATCATACAAAGTACAGGTTGTAGCTGATAATAAATAAAATATTGTTGTGATGTATCTATTGTTTGAGTGCAAAATATATTATTCTGGTATTCTTTTGCGGGCAGTGTCACTCATGCGATGTGAATGTTGCATCGCTAGTATGTGTGAGAAGATACAAGTTTCGAACTGTAAAAAGGAATCAAAAATCTGAAGCCTACAATGAAACATTTATTTACTGAATTAAAACATCACTCTAAATAGAAAAAAAATATACACACATCAAATTATACTTTTAAGATATAGATTAAAATGGTTATATTTATTTAAAGCTAACAGACATCACATAATTATGTAATTTCTGTATTCTAGAATTAGATGTTGAATAAGTTGAACAATGATCCAAAACTACTTAAGAATTAATTGTTACAAACTATTACTGAATTATTTGCAATCAAAGTATTTTATTCAATGATTGTTCTAAAACTAAAATATAATATTTTTGGGTAAATTTAAAAGTTATTTCTATAAAGGTCAATACGACAATTGCAAATTTTAAATAAAACTTAAATATTCAAACATTAATATATATATATATATATATATATATATATATATATATATATATATATATATATATATATATATATATATATATATATATATATATATATATATATATATATATATATAATAATAATAATAATAATAATAAAAGATTATACGTTTCAGAACTGGGTGAAATACTTCCTAAATATGTTCCTTTTAATAATCAACTGGTCAAAGCACTTTATTAAAAACAAGATGAAAGCCGATCGTTATTCCAAAAAAATCCGAGTGGTTGTCCATTTTGCATTCCGCATCCGAAAATAATTTTCTCCGTCAAAAATTGCCTACAATGCAAAACTTTGACTCTAATTTCTCTCATTATGTATGTGACGGGGTAATATTACAGAGGACAATAGATTTTTATGTATTCACTGTCTTGTTACATTTCTTTATTAGAATATGCAAGAAACACGGCAATATATATTTTGGTGCTATGTACAAAATCTTCAGTACGTAAGAACGATAGTAATCTCTACTAAAGGTATACAGTTAGGGTTACAATAATAAAAATCTAACGATCCTAGTCTTTATTAATGGTATACAATTTTGAATTACACAATAATTACTTCTGACAATCATCATCATTATTTTAAGTTACACAAGTTATGAAAACCATAGATATTGTACTTTATAAATATTCCTCAAGAATTCCATCGTGACCTATATTTTGATGCTTCTTTATAGTAGCTGGGTACTTACTCCTTTTGAGAAATATCTTCTCAGTAACACCTGGCAATCGAAGATTCATTTAAATTTACAAATGTTTTACAAGGAAACGTAATCGAATCGAGGATATCTACAAATGTGTTTTATACATTAATAATTATATCTAATGTATCTCACTCTGTTGCTCTAAAAAAAATTAAGATGTGCCCCCAAATATCTTGGATTTTTAAGTAAATCCGCAAATTGTAACTGATATTAGCTTGTATAATAAACAGAATATGGTAACAAAAAATCGGCCTAACAGGTGAGTAAACATTTGAAAATTGCTAAGAGAGTACTTATCTTATAAGTAATTATCGTCTCTTAATTTTGAATTCATTGATGAGAAAAACAAATTCGAAATATTTTTAAACAACGTTAAGATTTAAGTTAAAGAAAATTAAGTACTTTAATTTTTAATACAAATATTCTATTCAAATATACGTATCTTAAAAATTGCTGATGACTTTGAAAATTAAAATTGGTATTCCTTAGAAAAATAAATAGGGTCAATTTCCTCGTTTGTGTGAATTTAATCCGAGTCCAGCACTACAGTAGTGTAAAGCTAATATAAACAATCTGCATTATTTAAGGCAAAGATTTAAGACAATTTTTTATTTTTATAGTTTACTTTAATAGTTTTGTTGCAGTTGTAGTAGTTTTTGTTGTTGTAGGGCTTAACGCCATTTTTCAGCACACGATAGGCTATACATGGCTACCAGTAATAATGGTTTTAGGAAGAAAGTATTTTGAAGATTTTTAAATTGTTGTTGTTGTTGCAGTTGCGGGCTTAACGCCACTTTTCAGCGCATGACAAGTTATACATGGCGGCCAGTATATCAAATAAAGGAAGAACCCGGGAAAATACCGGGAAGAACCATCAACCAACGGGACAAGCTATCTTACATATCCAAATTGGCTGAAGCCTGGGACTCGAACCTACGAGGGCACAAGAGAGATATCAGTCATCTGTAAAGGTGAACACCTTATACAATTCGGTCACCCTTTGCTCAAGATCACTCTTCCACTAGTGACCCCTATTAAAATTGTTCTTCAGTAAAATTGTTCTGTTTCACTTGGAGTGCTTAATTTTAACATTCCGTGTTTGTTTTCAGAGGGATTTTACTTGACATGTTAATGAGCAACAAGATGCTTTACACAATCCCAACTATTTATTTAGATTTTCGTTTGAATTAACATTTACATAATTGCCAGAATTAGGTCGTGTATTGATTTATAAATGGAAACTAAAACGATAAGGGAATTTGCATCGCAAAATGCTATGCTTGTTCTTATGACAAAAAGAGACAAAAGAACACAAAAATTCAAAGGAAACGATTTCATTCATGGAATATTTGTCCCAAGAAAGTGTGCATATATATGAAGGTACTAAGTTGTTGAGCAGACGTGAAAATTAACTATTTTTCAGTGACCGTAACCTTCAAATAATTATGATAAGCGAGATGGAGTCTATCTGAGAAGCATAAGTTTAAGATGGTTCATCAATGTACTACAAACAATCTTTACGGTATGCATATCAGAAACATTAAATATCAACAAATTACGTTGTTTTAGATTACGGGACACAAGGATGGAATGCATCGCATCTTCTGATGAGAATATATGAAAATACAAATTCTCCTCCATGTAACTTAAACAGATATTAGTTTGGAAAGTATAAGGAAAAATGTGACAATAAAGAAATTAATATATGACCTTGAACTTAAAGATATGTTCCTCAGTGCACAGGGATTCGTTCCAAAGAAAAGTAGGTGTATCCGTCCTTGAAACAAAAATTGGGAGGGGAGGGGTTAACCTGTAACTATATAACGCAAGTAAAAGACATGAGTCACAGCACCCCTCGGTGGTTCATCCTGATTGCGTTGCTAATTTCGAGCTTAAGCCAGCCAGAATAGTTCAATTTTCAAAACAGTTCGACACACTTCGTTCAGTTTGTGACATACTGGAGAAAATGCAACATTTGTTCGCCGATTTTGATGTCTGGACAAGTACAAGAAAAGGTCACTACTTTAGCGACACAAAATCAAGATCAAAGGCAGCCAATAGTTAATTTTGTTTATAGGATCAATCACAGTGAAGGCAGGTCGAGGCAAATGTAATGTTATTTTTACGCTTTTATTTTTCTTTTCATATTGATCATTTTTTGCTTGCACGTTCCGCATCGCCCTTCAATAAGTCCAACGATCTGTTTAAAGACGACGATGAGGTTGGGTATATCCAAGCCGATGATAGCCGCTAGCACGAAAGTTAGGACCATTACGCCACACATGACCCCGATGACCTTGGCCGAAACACGCTTGTCCGGTGCGCTCAGCGTATTCCTTATTACTTTAGATACGTTTTTCTTGTTTAGTTCAAGTTCCTTCTGGATCTGTAAAGTACTGAAAGGCGTTATAATGATGATGATGATGATGATGATGATGATGATGATGATGATGATGATGATGATGATGATGATGATGATGATGATGACGACGACGACGACGACGACGATGATGATAGTAGAATTGTCCATGGAATACAGTCGGTTGTAGTATTTTAATTTATATTTGTTTGATCGTAAGAAATCGTCAGAACAATTGTACCGTTGATTTAATTGATCCCATCCTTAAAAGTTACGATGGATAATTGCAAATTTACTCTAGGGTATAAAGAGAAATCCTCAATGCTCATGTATTGCTTCGTATTGTACATCCATAAGACTTTTCCTATATTCAGTAACAAAATGTATCACGTTCTGAAAAAAATCTGAAACACATTTTAGACGCTTCAAATAATTATTGTGAATGGGTTGGACAGTTTTTCTTCATGACATAAGCATACGACACATATTTCTTTAGTTTGGTGCATTTTTTAAAGCTTTTTGCAGGAGTGACACATAAATAAATAAAATGTTCATATAACGACGTAAAGCTATTAAGCTTATTAGCATGCATGTTACCCTTTATTACATAGTCAGTATATATATATATATATATATATATATATATATATATATATATATATATATATATTAAATTCTACAGTAAAAAAAAGTCCTTATATCTATTGAATTGTACAGTGAGAAAAGTCAGTAGATCTATTGAACTGTTCAATGAGAAAATTCCGTATATCTTAAATTCTTCGGTAACAAAAAGTCAGATTAAGTAATGCAGCTAAAGAGACAACAAAAAACACCAAAAAGAGACTCGGGAAGGTTACATCATCCACTTTGGTACTATAAACACTTAAAGAAATCATACATAATAGTGCTTACTCTATATTAATAATTTTAATTTCAATGTCATACACTTTTTCAAAAAGCTAATATTGCTATTACTTACGTCTATCGTGGTCATCATCATATATTAGCTGCCATCGTTCGCAGTGTGTGTGTGTGTGTGTGTGTGTGTGTGTGTGTGTGTGTGTGTGTGTTTGTGTGTGTCAAAAACTTTCCTAACAGATTTGAAATTTTCATCGTTCGTTTTTATTGATTGATACATTTGTGAGCGAACATGTTTACCTTTTCTTCATTGCCATTGCGTATAGGAAAGAGGTATTAAAAGAACTCACCTCAGCAATATGCTCTTGAAGTGCCAATAGCTTCTCTTCATAGGTCAGGTTAATGTAAGGACTGACTTTGTTGATCATGTCATATACATCACAGGGACAGTCACAGTATGCTTTAAATAATAATAATAATAATAATAATAATAATAATAATAATAATAATAATAATAATAATAATAATAATAATAATAATAATAATAATAATAATAAATGTTTTGCTAATTATTATTATATAAATATAAATGAGTATTACTTACTGGATGTGTAAATAGACTTAGTGTAAATGAGTATTACTTACTGGATGTGTAAATAGACTTAGTGTACATGAGTATTACTTGCTGGATGTGTAAATAGACTTAGTGTAAATGAGTATTACTTACTGGATGTGTAAATAGACTTAGTGTACATGAGTATTACTTGCTGGATGTGTAAATAGACTTAGTGTAAATGAGTATTACTTACTGGATGTGTAAATAGACTTAGTGTAAATGAGTATTACTTACTGGATGTGTAAATAGACTTTGTGTAAATGAGTATTACTTGCTGGAAGTGTGAAAAGACCTAGTGTAATGAGTGTTATTTTTCGAACAGAATCTGTTATTTTGCAGGTCAAGTAAAGTTTGTATATAAATAAATTTGGTAAACAATTGGTAATTATTATCGTAAGATCAGTCTATGGGATCAATTCTAATTTTAGGTGTGTTCAGATATCATATCAGAAGAATTATTTATTTCAATTAATTTAATGGAATTACAAAGTGTTCATTAATTCTTTAGACTAAAAACACTAATTTGTGATTATTGACGACTACTTCAACGACATCTTTGATAATATGATTTTGTGATACATTAAGATATTCAAGATTGCTGGAATAATTGGAAGCACTCTAAACTTTTGGAACAGTGTTACAATATTTACGATTATTTGGAATTTAATTAAAATACTCTTAGTGACTTTTGAATTTTCAATTTGTATTTTAGGGCATATGTTGTTTTATGAATTTGTGGGTTCACCTCCTTTCTGTTACTTATTTTAAGACTCGGAGAGTCGTAACAAATACCAAGACGTGTTTTACCCTTATGCTTAAATATATACTGTAATCACTACACGTATCTTACACTTTCGTGCATGATGTAATCTCTAGTCATGTCTTATATTACACATACGTGCATGATGTGATACTAGTCATGTCTTATTTCCACACTTTCGCGCATACTGTAATAACTAGGCATGTCTAATCTTTACAGTTTCGCGCATGATGTGCTCACGAGACTCGTCTTATCTTTACACTTTCGTGCTTACTGTAGTCCCTAGACATGTCTTAGCCTTACAGTTTCGCACATACTGTAATCACTATATATGCCTTACCTTTACACGTATTTGTCCTCAAATACAGTGTCATCCCTTCCTCGTCTTTCAAATTTGCTGAAGCGTGTAGGTTTTCTCCATCGTATACAAGAAAAATATTACACTCGTATAAGCTTTCATTTAATTTTACACCAACTGCCCACGGCCAAATTAAATTCTGGTCTCGTCTGCTTGGGATAACACTAACTTCAATACATTCTTTCAATGAACTTGCAGTGGTTATAACGGTGACGCCAGGGTCACTGACTGCTCCTGCCGCTAGTATGTGGGCATATTCTGAAATAGTAATCATATATTTGGGAACCAAGACGTTTGATGATTCCGGACAGTTTTCTGAGAAACCTCTTTGAGATTTCTTTGTGAAATATTTCACCACTGGTCACCAGTATGTCTTTACGTGTGATTCTCCAATATGGAAACTAAATGCCGCTATTGATGTCATTGATAATGACATTACAAATAGTAACCATTGTTTTGAAATATTTTTGAGAAATGATCAAGTAAAGATGGATACGAAATATGTTTGCTCTATGCTTAAGTACATTAACATCATCAAAAGACAGGTATTAACAGATGCACTGAAACCGTAGCTAATGAGTCTACCGTGCGGATAAAAACCTGACTTGGGTGAGTTGGCGTGACAATTCGTAACATAATCCTTTTAATCAAATAATGCTGCACGTACTAGGAGGTTACATGTATCTACTTCGACCACGTGTTAATGGTGCATGTTAAAAAATAATTGCTGTGCAGAATAACATCATAGAGTTAATATGCAACTTCCTTTTAAAAAGAAAACGCTGTTGAAAGTAAAGCTGAAGGCATGACTAAATAATTATAAGCCTTAGTTACTACTATAAGAAAAAAAAACAATCCAATAGACGGTTATAATAGCAAATTACGGCCATGAGGCAGATGCATTCAGTGATCAAACTAGAGAAAGAAACAGAAACATCAAAACAAGACCGAAACATTTAATTTCTAAAACATAAGTCAAAATTCTGCCAGTCAAGATTCACATTTTAAGAGGACTCTGAAACCATGGAAAAAAATATTATCGTGAAGGCATGAGTCAGTTGAAACATATATTAAGAAAGTGTGAAATTGAATTATATTTATCTTGGAAACGGCATGTATTAAGAATTGATGACAGCCTTCTGCAACATTGCGATCTTGAACATGTCGCGATCAAAACAAAATATCAAACGAGGAATTTTCAACTGGAGAACATATGGTTGCTTCTCAAAAGATGCATAGTTCTCATAATAACATTGATTGAAAGAAAAATAACATTGATCGAAAGATAAAGAACATTGATCGAAAAAAAAATAGTCGACAAGAACAGAATATTAATCGGAAAAAAGAACACCGATACAAAAGAAAAAACACAGTAAAAACAAACCAGCACAACAATTATAAGCATGATTTTCAACAGGATAAATCATCGATTGCTGCATGACACAAGTGCTTACAAATGTGTGTGGGTTTTTTTTTAGATATACTTGCAAAACTTGATGTGTATACATGTGGAAGTACTTAAGGTTTCGGTATTTAAAGAAGGACAGGACTAGACAGGTTCCCCAAAAAGTAGATCACAATTGCATTTGCCTCACACATGACATGGAAAGATCTCAAGGACTAATCACAGAAACGTTATGCAAAATGACAAATTATGTTGCAGATAAATGTAAGGATACAAAACATAATTATCGAATGATTAAGCGGTAGAAATAATATCCTGTACTATAATGAAACTGCTTCTCATCGGAAGGCCTTAAAATGGCATTATATTATGTGATGTTGTATTCTTTTGTCGGTTAGGGCAAACGTAGCTAGCAACAAACCATAAAATGATCTACTAAAGAAGAAAATGAATTTGTAAATTATGAATTTGGTACATTAATTAAATCAAATGTAAATTAGGGATATTGTAAAAGAACTTTAAATGGAAAAAATGAGTATGAAGCATGATACGTCTATATTTTAAATACGACAGCATATCTTGAGGTACAAGAAAAACAATATTTAAATTAGACAAATGTTCAGCCCCCAATCCCCTTCCCACTCTCCCACGCATTAAGTGATCAGTGATTTTAAAAAAACTAGGTCTGCTTTATAGGTCACTACGGTTCACTAGTATGTGACCATACACACCTGTCACGTATTATGCAATCCCTGTTTGCTTCTAGGCTACGCTGTAATTTTGAATTCCTTCTTAGCCAAGAATGTAAGATTGGAAAAAAATGCTAGTCAAAAGTTCGTCCGTGCTTACAAAGTTAACCAATTTACTGTGCATTTTTGTTTTTTGTTTTTTTTTTTGTGGTTCCTGGTGCATTTGTTGTGGTTCTTGGTGCATATGTTGTGGTTCTTGGTGCATATGTTGCGAAGCTTTGCATCAGCAAGGAATGGGAGGTGACTACCATAACTTAACTATTGTGATCAGTCTTTCTTCACTCCCTTATCTGTTGGTTCTGACGAGGATGAAGCTTTTGTAATCCAACATTTCATTTCTCATCGAATTAGTGTGGGCGTGAATGCAGCTGTAAGACGTGTCATCAAAATGTGAAGATGTTCTATTTGAAAATTACTGACACGTGCTAAAACACATTCTTTTGACTGGTGTTTGGCTTCCTTTAGTCTCGAGAGACGATGGAAATGCGCCCATGAAAGGTGTCCTAGTTTGTAGCTGTGCAGCGTCTTCTGTGGCTATAAAGTCCTACACGGGAGTGGCAATCCTTGCTACAGTTGCTACACTTGAAGTGAGTTATGCAATAAAAGAGTTTATCTGTAACATATTTGTATTAATTATCTTGTGTTTAACATTTACAATTTGCAAATTCTCAAGCCATACGTTGACTGTTGATAGGAAAAAGCTGGTAGAAATGTTCACCATTTATTTTTTATTGATCTTAACATAATAATAAAGGAAAATGTAATAGAAATTTAGAATTTCTCTTGCTTGCAGAAATGTTTTACTTCAAGGATCCACACTCTCTTCAAACAACCCAGTCTCAAAATGAACATAAATAATCAACATGAAAATTGTCATGCGAATAGGGAATGGGGAAAAAGAATCGATGAAAAGATGGTACCGTAAATTTGTTCCTTTTACTATTGTCCTACTTAGAGTTACGCCGACCCGACTCTTGAAAACTTGCGCAAATCTCAAAACATAAGCGAATTTCAACTACACAAAGAGCCTTACAAATGTCGGAGATAATTTATATGCAAAACACTGACCATTGTGTCTCTGATAATACTTTAAAGAAGGTGATCGTACAGAATGATTCCACACAGAATCGTTTAAAATAATGTTTTGTAAGGAAATAAAAACAGAGGAGAAAATGGGCAGACATTGATGTACGTATGGATCAAACCGTAAATGCACATCCATCTAGCACACGTGTTTTTGCAATGGAATCGTCCCCGTGTCAACTGCGTGCAATCATGCATTGTTGACGCCCACGGTACATAAAGCGATTGAAACAGATAAAGTCTGGATGTCTCGTCAATCAAAAATGTAACACACGAAGTGTACGAAACTTTTAGTGCTATCCAATCGTGTGTCCCAAGCTGACATACATACATACATACATACATACATACATACATACATACATACATACATACATACATACATACATACATACATACATACATACATACATACATAAGGATCCAGTAATCCTCCCTTCACATGAATATCAAAACAATATAATGTTTCGTTGTGAAAGTCACACTTTAGGGTAAACATGAATCGTCTACTGTACTCTAACTGGTACTGCACCAGACAATGCGAACATTACAAGCAATGGGCATTTTGTGTTGTAAAATGTTCTGTTTATTCAGAAGGACATTTGTTCTTTGATTTATAATTTGTAAAAAATGATAATATACTTTTAAACGTTAAAACTGGTTCAATCAAAATGAGCGAAACTTGTTTCTTCTTACTCTCTAAATATTTTCCACTGAAATTAAAATATATAATTAAACGAATCTTAAATGGGTAATGATTTAATATTTATTAACCTCGTTGAATGTCCCGCTTTCGCTCGCCAAGGCTGGCAAACGCTGAACATTTTTCAGTTCGTTTCATAAATTCAAGCATCTTTTCAAGAGGGTACAATACATTGGTATTTTTAATACACTGTTGGCAATATCGTTCGATGGAAATGATAGATATCCGTCTTTTCAACGAGACAGGCTGGGTAACGAATCTGATATCTTATAGTATTATCAGTCTACTCACCTACTGCGGGTCTTCTTCAATGAGGGGTAACAATATGTGTGAAAGTAATTCATTTGTATTTGAGTCAAACCAGTTCTTATTGAGCACAACGTTTTTTTTTTTTTTGCTTCTTTCGGTATCAAATTATGCAAATGGTGCCTATTAATGGCCAATTAATACAATGGAAACCACAGTTCTTGCACTCTCCTCTCTTAACAAAGCTCACCCAACCCCTCTTTTTTGTTGGGGGGGGGTTTAAAACAATATCGTTTCTCGTTGGGTTTTTTTACCTGGTTTACAGCAGCTACAATTGTCACATCCTGGCAGGTCAAGTTTAGAATTGTCTTCAATTAGGACTGCCCCAGGAACATCTTGGCATAACTGACCTTGGCCTAAATCAGCACACATCCATTCTGTAATGAATATTTTTTTAGGAAAAATGTTCTTGAATTCAGTGCATCAAGAAAATTGTGTCATTAATATTTTTAAGGAAACTTAAGAGAAATACCTCTGTAAATAATACCGGTGTGCAATGAACCGTTCTCCGTCTTGCTTCTTTTATTGAACAACATACAAACAATCTTTATTTTGTATAGTTTTGTGTATTCCTTTGCAAGTCAAACATTGTGCAGGCAATATTTAAGAAATCTAAAACGAATTTAACTTTCATTGTAGAAAGAAACTACCGTTAGAAAATGCAAGCGTAAAAATTGCACCGACTCCTACATAAAAACGACTAGTTAGTTAATGATGTATAGCCACAAAATGTATCGAACTAGTGAAATTTCTTGCAGCAAAGATCTAGAACATCATTAGTCAATAATATTTGTATTTTTTAGGAAAGCTGAGTTTAAAAATCCACTTGTATTAAATGAGATATTAATTTGGTTTGATTAATTTTATTATGGCTCTTTTCAACAATAACAGCATTTGCTTTTTAAAGCTTAATAACAGTTCATTTCCTTATTGTTTAATTTTGGCAACGTTCAGGTTTGGGGATGGGTTCTCCATCTTCTCCTTCCCTACCTCTTCTAGTCCGAGATGTCTTTTGAGCTTAATGTGTGTCATTCTGAATCGCGTAAAAATTCTTCATGCATGGGCAAGATGAAAACATTGGCGGGCGTAGGCATTAAGCTTGTTCAGGATCTAAATTTTCGAAAACAGTGGAAGATATAGGAAAAGGCGTACTTTCTAATCTTTTAATAGGTTAATGTGACAATCGAAGTAATGGTACTTTCTCACGTAATAAAGTACAATGCCGTTAACATCATACTTCTGGAAGAAATATAAATACTACCAAGTCCTAACTTCCGGTTCTTTTTCTAATTTAAATATACATTCATAGTCTTTTATTATTAATGTAATTGATTCAATTTGACGTGTTCATTTTTTTCTTCTGTCATTAGTCACTCGTCATGAAAATGTACAAGTAAATCCCTGCATTCAATTCACGTAGAAAACATAATCAGCGATATTTTGATCTACTTTAATAATCTTATAAAACCACAAATGTGTACTAGCTTGTAAATCGTGTCTAACTGAAAACAACACTGACATTGATTCTGTTGTTTTATAATGCTCCCGCAATTCAGAGTTCATGTTCTTTGTTCTACTGGTTACTCCAATTTACTCATTTATTTTGCACCACTGTACGCATACTTATTGTACTTAATGCTAAACACGAATTTATACCTTGTACATAGACAAGATATTCATCATCAAATGGTTTTATTTTCTATTAAGTATCTTATCAAATAGACTCTAAACTTTACATACAGTGTATGCAGTTTAATATTTTTGATCTTACAACACGTTAACATATCACTATGTAATTCTGACTGGTCTAAATAAGCCTATGAAATTCTTGCGCAGTATACTTTTACTGATTTGCTGCGATCGTGGGGAAATTTTCTTTGTACCGCCTTATGGGATATTTTCTTCTTATTCATGCTATGAACATATTTGGCGGACATGTTTTGAGTCAACTACCCAAAACAAATCTAGAAAAGAGGTCACGTCTTTCTGAATATGACAGGGGCACATTACGCCATGTATTGCATATCATGTTATGAAAAATGGAGCAAAAACCCTAAGACCAGAACAGCAACAAGTTTGTGCGTGTGATTTGGATTTGCAATGCAGCTTTTGTTTGCAGTCAATATCGCTACAATGTCTGCAGAGTGGCAGTTTATAGCGATGTCAAGGACTGGGGCATCATGCCTCAGATATGTAGCATGATATCCCACCCATTCACATTATACTGACACCAGTTGGATCAGTCCAATCACTAATCAGTTAATTTTGAACGCCTAGCGAGTCAGTTCTTAGTAACATGTTTATGTCTTTGGTATGGCTCGGCTGGGATTTGAACCTACGACTTACCCCATCTGAGACGGATGCTCTAACAATTAGGCCATTGGAGCGGTCCACAACAACAAGTTAAAATCCACCTATATACAAAAGTGGTTTAAATATTAACAAGTTAAACTCACTTCTGTTCAAAGAAGAATGTGGACATAAACGAGTCTCCCAGTTGACAGAACTTTATCCAACCATAACATATTTACACAATATATATGTGATGCATTTACTGCTCAAAATAAAATTTGTTTGAGCAGCTAAAAGGGTTAGGCTAACATCGAGATCTCTCTTTAATTGGGTTATTTTATATTTAACGCTTGTATTTTTGTGTTCTTGTTTACTTACCCGGACGCTCAATGTTTGTCGTTACACTCTCACCCACCCCCGATGTGGTGTGTACCGCGGGCGAAATGAAAAGATTCCTGTATACATGGTATAAATATTTTCTCACGTCGAATGAGTCTATTGGCTGATCGGGTTATTTGTGACGTTTAGTGTGTGTCAATAGGGGAGACAACTCTTGTGACCTTAACAAGTGTATGATTTTTTTTTTATTGTGTTGACGGCGAGTGAGTGGAGAGGGATAAAAAAAAAAAAGGTGACAAATAGTATGGTGTCTCAACCGAAACTTTTATGGAAACCAATGCAATATCACGGCCGAGGACCATGTAATTCTTTTGTGATAAATCCATGTGGGGTGGACTGCGCTTGCGAGAAGAAGTTTTAAACTTAATCATATAAATGTCCCCTGAACACCAACTCTGATTAATGTTTCAGCGTGTGTGAGCATCAACACCATGAAAGGCAACCAGAAGATTGCAGTTATCTCTGATTACTTTAGGTGTTTGTGTATATCGCTATATAACATATAATATCAGTGTTCTTGTGGCTGCCTCGGGAAAATATCCGAGCTGGATTTGATTGTTTGTCCAGCATTACATCATCGTATGCTACGAGATTAATAATACATCCATCGAGGTCATATACAGATTGAGCTTGATGAGTATTGCAATAAAATCAGTAACATCATTACCGTCTTCATCCGACGACTTCGCTTCTTCATTAAAATCTTTAAACACAGCGTAGCATCACTGATCATCTACAGATGGCGCCACTAAATACAACGTACCCCTCTTAAGCCATCTTATTATCAGATTAAGCAACAATTGCGTCGTACAAGACCCAGATGGACCTATGATAATTAATCTGATAGAATTTAGTAGCGCTGTATGATCCTTGCAGGCTCTTGCTTTCGTGTCGCTGACAAATCAATGATATCCATGTTGTAGAAATATAGTAAATAATATGAATTTATATTGTGTTCGATGTAGAGCACCTACCCCCATAAGTGGATTAGCAACAATAATAACAATAAAAAACACCACCACCCCCCAAAAAAAAGTGCACTTACAGGCAAGTGTGTAAATGAAGTACAAAAATACAGGTTTATCTCCCACTTGACTAATATCAATAGTGGTGATATCACCGCTTCACTGAGAAAATTATCAGGAACTACATGGGCTAAGTAATCTGGCGATAAACAATTTCCTGGATATAATTATTGGATATAATTATTGCGGTCGTGGAACCTGACTTGATATCCGACTTAACGAACGACACCAACGAAGACCTGGAGAGTATCCAATAAATGCGATTGATCAAGGATGCCATGTTCCTCATGTCGCGTATAAAAGTCCAGATCTGCAACAACATATTGCAGACGTGAAGTCGATTCATACTTTAAAGTCTGTAAAAAAAATAAATCTTTCAGAGAATCAATAGCTAAATGGCTGGTAAGATCTGCGATGAAAATTAAACTAGTGCTAGGGCCTGGTAATTAACCATAGATAACTATTATAATGGAATATATTTATTATAGCCCATGTAATATATTTATTATATTTATGGATAGAGCAGCGATAAACATGCTGATGCAGCGATTGTCACACGTTATGTTGCTGAGAATTGGTTAGTACGACAGGCAATATGGCATATTTATCTTTACCATCTAAAAAGTTCAGTACGCACATTTTGATGTCAGTGCTCACGATGGTTTACGGAGTCATTGCGCAGTCTAAGATAACCCTCCGTAGCTGAGACATTCTTCTGACTCTCGACACTGCTAGATAAACTAAATTTTACCATTAGATCCAATTATTGACAGTCCAGATATTTGCATTACAAATAGTTAATCCTTGATGCGAATGAATTGTTATAGCATATCCTATAGTTCACGGAGTTTTGTGAACGCGCTCTGAACGGTACTCACATGAACAACAACAATATCATTTACTACAACTTTTTGTTTTCATTAATCCCAGTAATTTCAGCTTCAAAATCTTGTTTGACTGTATCTACTGATCGATAACACGATGGCACAGGCACTTTTCTTTGTGCAACAGAAATAATTGCTGCTGAAGTGTATCACAAACTATCTTTCGACTATCAAATCAGCAGAACTCAACAAATTTAAAAAATCATTAATCTCTAGAATTTTTTGACGCATTAACTTATATTGAATCTTATCTGGCTGTAGTCTGATTAACTCCTTAAACTCTTTCAGCGATTCACCAATATCTCTATGATCATTAGTTATCTTCTCATACTAATCTACGAACTTTTTCATCCATTCATGCTGAGATGATCCAAGAAAGGGTGGTGCTTGATCATGATTGCCACACATGATAGCAGCAATATTTCTCATCAACAAAGAAACATTTTAAACATCTCCAATTAATGTCATACAAACCTCATACCAAATAATGATTTTAGGAATATATTTCTCTTCCATTCGCTCCTTTCCATCTAAAAAAGCTGTGATAAGTATGAGATTTAACATATCGTTCGCTCATTTCTCTGGCAAGCGGGTGAGTCAGAGCTAATACAACCATGTCAAAATTCAGAAATAATTCAATAGCAAGTGTTGTTTTACCAGAACCTCCAGATTCATTGAGAAAACAGTCATAAGCTTGACCACAGGATCATATGCCGATGGTGCTAATGAAAGTTTAGACATCTGTTTATTTTTGTAATATGTTTCCTTAGATTCAACGTCGGCAGATTCAGGGGCCCCGATTGGCCGAGTGGTTTAAAGCGCTGACTGTTTCGGATCACTGTGTACGTTGAGTCCAGACTCGTTTAACGTCTGTAAGTGAGAAAGCCTGCCAGTAGCTTCTCGTGGGTCGGTGGTTATTCCCAGGGTTCCTCATCCACCATTAATACTGTCCGCCATATATAGCCTATCTTGTGCTGAAAAATGGCGCTAAGACATACAACAACAACAACAATTCGTTATGGCCCCTCTTGACACATACAAACACCTCACTTGACCTGCTCAGCCACTAGACGCACTCGGCGTGGGAAAATATTTATGCACGTATACATATAAGGCACCGTTTCGTTTCGCTCGTAAGACACACACACAAAGGGGTGGTGTGGACGATAAACATTGAGTGTCCTGGTGGGGGGGATCTATGCCATTGTATTTTCATTTTCGTAGGAAGCTGCTGTTTGTCTTCTGTCGCTTACTATTCTAAATGAAATAATGCCAATATCCGGTCACAAACAAAGTACAGTAAATATTGAAATATATGTATTCAGTAATCCTCACTTCACATGAATATCAAAAACAATGTAATATTTAGTTGTGAAACTCACACTTTAGGGTAAACATGAATCATCTACTGTCCTCTAACCGGTACTGTACCAGACAAGGCGACATCACACGCATTGGGCATTGTGTGTTGTAAAATGTTCTGTTTATTCAGAAGGACAGTTGTTCTTTGATTTATAATTTGTAAAAATTGATAATATACTTTTAAACGTTAATACTGGTTTAATCAAAATGAGCGAAACTTGTTTCTTCTTACTCTCTAAATAATTTCCATTGAAATTAAAATATATGATTAAACGAATCTCAAATGGGTAATGATTTAATATTTATTCAACTCGGTGAATGTCTAGCTTTCGCTCGCCAAGGCTGGCAAAAGCTGAACAATATTCAGTTCGTTTCATAAATTCAAGCGTTTTTTCGTGTCCTAAATATGATTTGAGTGGTCAAAATTTACTATGGTAAAAATCGTTCTATGCACTCTACATTCTAGTTTCAATTATATCTATTAATAAAATTTCATTTGATGTAACTAATCATGTTTGTAGTAAATTGTTAATGCAAATATGGGCGCCCGCAGAATTATTGGGGGCGGGGGCAAACATATAGTAGTCTGATAAATATTTTTTTGCAGATGTATGCCAAAATATACTTACAGGTGAAAACCTGTTTTGGGGCGGGGTGGTTGGGTGGGGGGTGCCCTCTATGTGCGAGTTCTCATGAGGTCAAATGCTTGTAGAAAACACTAGCACACATATTATTACTGTTTTGTGACATAAATTTTAATTTGTTTTTAAACTGAAGATATAGCAAAGCAATGATAGCCGTTTTCGGCTACTTAAGTAAATATTTAACAAAGATATAGCAATATAACCACGGGCCTAAACTTTGGTGGGTACCGGCATCAAACGAAACAGCTCGAGAATGCAAACCAACAGCTCAAATAGATTATATAATGACACAATATGGGAAATCAGAGCTGGGATAAAAATAAATTTTGTCCAAGTTTCTGTCTTAACAATGTCCTCTAAAGAGATAATAAAACGTACACACAAGTGCACGCACAAAGAGTAACGCGGCAGAACAATATTCTTTACATAATGTTACACAAGAACAAAACTAATAAAAGTTATGCTCAAACTGATAAAACAAACAAAATAAAGAAGCAAACAGCAACAAAAAAAAAAAGAAAAAAAACAGAAAGGAAAAAATATTTAATGCATGTGTAAAATTAAATATAGTATCTGTCTGTAAGGTGTACATAGGAAATGTAGTTTGGAGATGAGCTAGTATTTGACTGCACCATTGGTCTTAGTGATTGGAGAGTCTGCTATGGATGCGGACGGTCGGAGGTTCGAACTCAGGCCGAGTCATACCATAGATATAAAAATGGAACTAGAAGCTGCCTCGCGCTCAGCATTAAGAGGTTAGTGTTAGGACTGGTCGGCCTGGTATGTGACTGGGTGGGACATGACGCAACATGTCTGCGGCATGATAACCCAGTTCTAGACATCACTATAAACTGCCACATCGTAGCAAAATGACAAAAAATTGTTAAAGCTACTTTTAAAATCCAAATCACACACAAACTCACACACATACATGCGCATACAGAGCTAGAAGTAAGATATTGCTCTACTGTCTATAGAAGTCTGTTTTCTTGTCGTTTCCAGTACTTTGTGTTACTCTCTTAATGCCATCTTTAACGGGTGAAATATTTTAATCTGAGCTATGAGGAGCAAAGATATTGAATTTATTTACATTTTAAGAGAGAGTGCTAGATTGAGGTACTACTACTACTACTACTACTACTACTACTACTACTACTACTACTACTACTACTACTACTACTACTACTACTAATAATAATAATAATAATAATAATAATAATAATAATAATAATAATAATAATAATAAAAATAATGCTACTCAATTAAGGCAGATCATAACTGATTAACAATGAATGTACCCAAAAAGAGAAACGTTGCATACTGCAGATGCAAACACATAGCTAATTTAGTTCTAACAGAAACTTTTGGCTGATGAAATTTGTTTAATCTACTGTTCTTGAGCTCCTTTCTTATTCTTTTAATTTTTTTACCCTCACTCCTATGTAGTGGTATAAACTACTCGTTATCATCTTCTTCTTCTTTGTAGTAGTAGTAGTAGTAGTAGTAGTAGTAGTAGTAGTAGTAGTAGTAGTAGTAGTAGTAGTAGTAGTAGTAGTAGTGGTAGTAGTAGTAGTACTGCAACTTTCCATGATTCTGTCTGTTATCGTAAATGCTTTCATATCTTTGTTCCTCTCGCATTAAATTATATCTAAATTAAAGTCTAGAAGCGCAATATATGCATTGTATGATGTCAATAAGTGGTTGAAATTAAAGGCAGTCAGGCAGGTAAATCGGCAATACTGCACATGTAGCTCTATAACCAATGTGGTTTCCACGAAAAGCTCTTGTTCTATCGAGCCTATGTAAAATTATTTTATCTGTCCACGCTATGCATGTACACTAAGTCTTGTTTTAAACCGGCAGCTGTTTCTTTTGTAAATTTTATGTGATTCTTTTTTTTTATCTTTTGATTATTTTTGTACATATTTTTTTGCTAAATTATACAATTATTATTCAATGCAATTGAAACTGTGTATTTGTGTGTGTGTGTATGTCAAATCGGCGTATAAGGAAATGGAATGATTTAAAGAAATAAAACGGAATAACGAATTCTAAATATCACTATAATGAAATATGTTGCAACATTGCACGTGATTAATATGAAAGGAGACAAGAACAAGATTTTAAAATGATTTATACAAACCAGTTTTAATTCTGAATTGATATTCAACATAAAATAACAGTATGATGATTAAAGATGCATAACTTAAAACATGATTTTAAGTAAAAAAAAAATGCATATATTAAAAGAAATTGGTTTCAACAAACAAAAGAACTTACTGTATAAAGATTTAATGTGAAACAACTTGTTTGCTGTTGAATATGAGACTAGAATTAAGTTTACAAATTCTGGCTGGGACGTGAATTCCAGTTCATCAAAGTCTGGTTGAGACTAGAATGACAGTTTACCAAAGCATGGCTTCAAAACGAATTACAATTTACCAAAGTTTGGCTGAGCCTAGAATTAGTTTACCAAGGTCTGGCGGGGACTAGAATTACAGTTTACTAAAGTCTGGCGGGACTAAAATTAAAGTTTAAGGACAGTAGTGTTAATAAACTTTTAGTATCACCCTGAAATTTCATTATAAACATCAACTGGCCATCTATACTGATTTGTATAAATCATTCAGTTTTATTATATTTTGGTTTCTTTCATAATTAATAAAGTGTAATGTTGCAACATTATTCATTACAATAATATTTGTGTCTGAATAATAATTCTTTATTAAAATTTTTTCTTCAAATTCATTTTATTATGACACTATATCTTTGTGTATACGAATTCAACATTCCATCATTTCATGTCATAAAACAATAGTTCGTACATAAATTCATCATTATATTTGTTGATTGAATTCGTATTATTTTACACTGCTTCATTTCACATGATTTTTTCATTCCATTTGTTGGTTTAAATAATTTCATTCCATACTGCGTCATTTCATATATAATTAAACTTTGTTGTTGTCATTATGATTTAGAGCAGTCTGATTGGCTAGGACGTTTTGAATTGTTTGGGCCAATTGTTTTAAAGCCACGCCAACATGCACTACTTTTCTATGCACAGTACTCTGTGAGGACTATATTTAGAATGCAGGTTCATTCAAACTCTTTTCTTACGAACGATTTTTATATTGAACCAATTACTGGACATTTGTTTCAAATAAACGAGATATCTTTGCTAATGCTTCAAGTAAAATACACTTTAAATAAAGAAATAAACATCGTCTATCTATGTATCCTGATGTCAAAAACATGACGGTACCGCGAGAAATTCAGCAGTATGTGTATGCATGAATGTATGATATGAAATCTGTATACCTTTACAATATGGAGATTTGAAATTTGTTTAGGAGCATAAAAAAAATAGAAGAAAAGAAAAGAAAAAAAGAGAAAAATATTTTGTGTGACAGTTGGGTTCGAACCCACAACCGTCAAGTTAGAAGTTTGACGCTTCAAAGTAGGCTGATAAATCAGCCACTCACCTGTGATGATATTGATTTTTCGGTTTAGGGGCTGATATCACCATTTCTTAAAAAGCTGAAACATTCTTCTGAACCTCCCTAAACTCCAGCCTCTCCAAACCCCAGAAAACCAGCAAAGTATGAACCGAAAAAAAACTGCAAACTTTATAAAATCTGCTTCTTAGATTATACAATATGCGCATCGCTTTTTATGTTTATAACTCCATAATTTAAAAAAAATGAACCGTCAGTCTTTAAAACAATAAATCGTTCCTTTTGTTGGTTTAAATCATATCATTTCACTCTTCCTTGTTTCGCTTATGAATTTATCATTCCATTTGTTGGTTTAAATCATTTCATTTCACACTTTCTTGTTTCGCGTATGAATTCATCATTCCATTTGTTGGTTTAAATCATTTCATTTCACATTCGGCAATTGCATTCAAGGAAGAGTTGTCATTATTATGACCGTGTGAAGAAGCTTGAAGGCATATTGCATGAACGTAACTAATGGCATGATGAATATCACCATATAAAATCTAAAAAAAAATAAAATAGAATAAATACAAAATTACTGCTATGAAAAACTTACTTGGTTCGCAGATTTCTTGTCCAGCAACAAGAGTAACCATCAGCAGTACTAGCCTAGCAGTCAGCATTGTGGGAAGGTTTATGGCAAAACAATCTCTTCTCAATCGTCTTCTTCTGAATATGAGTCATTCATTTTACGGCTTACCACTGATAATTGTCTGCACCCTTTTAAAGATATTCACAGAAATTTGACATGATTAATAATGAATAGCTCGTCCCAGAAAGAGAGCCAAATCTCGCAATTGGAGATGAAATGTGATATTCCTTTACATTAGCTATCTGATTCATTACTATTGATGATTTTGCACACATGAAATGTTAATTCCCATTTCATTAGCTGTGTAATTTTATATTATTTTGTACTAAAAACGAGACGAATAATCAAACTTGTTTTATGCAATTTATGGTAAATGAATAACATAACATATAACAATTCTCGAAGAACGCACTTCTGCCTTTGGAGATTAAAGAATTGGGATTATGTCCCTCAGACTGACTCGTTTCCCATAAACTTGAACACAATGGATTGATCAATATTTACCGTGGATGAGATAATATATAGTGTTTCTGGGTGATGTTTGATTTTCTAGTGCACGTTATGGTATAGTTCTACAGAAATAAGAATTGGATGTCACTGAAAAGTAGGGTTTGGTATATGATATGTTACACTAAGTGATTTTGGGAAGGGATCAATTCTCTTGTTGTATTATCAACAACTAACTTTCCGCACGTCTCGTCTAATAAATATTGACTGCAGGTAATGTTCCATGTACAAACTCCCTCTCTTGAATGCATGGTGACGTCTACATATGCAACATTATGTTTATCGCAGATGGCGCGCTTACTATTTTATTGAATTTTCTATTTCAATTTACACGCAAAAGCTACATTACAATTTACATACGTAAGAAACTTTGCTTTGTAAAGCAGTTCCTACTTCCTTTAATTTTTATTAAACCCAACTTTACCTCCCAGTATCAAGAGCATATAAACGAACAGAAAATGCAGTTTATTAATAAGTTAAGACGCCCAAAGTTGCCCCATTTGAAGCCAATAAGGACAATATGGGTAGCTATTTGCCTTGGTTTGAACGATGTGCTACTGTCCAGAAGTGGAGAAAGGGTGATTGGTCGTTTCTTCTCAGCGCGTTGTTATTTGCTCGGGGAAGTTCTCAGAATGTGCTGTCTAGAGACAATGAGGAATGTAAAGACTAGAGACCAAGAGAATCCGAAAATCCCGGTACTGACAATCTGGAAAGAGTGCATTTTGCAAGGATATGCAATGTTACACTTGTATGGAGTGGCATGATATCTCGCCCGCTTCTCCTAAACCGAAGGGATCTGTTGAAAGAGTCGCCATTTCTTTTGAAAAAAGAGGTGGTCAGAAGGCGGGAAACACAGTTATAACTATGGAAGTAATAATGCGAGTACGGTATTTGTTACGTTATTCAGTATATCGGCACTTGTCCTTTTCACCGGGCGACGATACCGATAGCTAGATTTATACAGGGAGTGTTCTGGCCCCAAATCCTATTTTGAACTTGACGACAATATAATTCTCCCCCTCCACAGCTCCTTCAAGTTAATCTAAACAACTACGAAAACAACTTTGTTGAGGCAACAGCGTCTATTTCATAATCGTTTGCTCGTCGAGGACATGCCATTGAATCGTCGCCTTTGTCAAGCAAGATAGAATTTGATCCAGAACACACCATTATATAAGACTACAAACAAAGTTAGTTTTGCTATATCTTCAAGTTTCAACATCATATAATATAATGTTGTTATTTCTCTAACAGTACGATACGAAATTGTCAATTAGAGATTTGAAAAATATATAGTATATTATCGTCGGACCTTATCGTTGGAGTGCTAGCACTCTGGTGTTGCATTGCACAACCACTAGTGATTGTATTATCGGATTTATCTTTGTTTAAGGAACATACTCTTTTTCTTCCAACAGACATCACAGATACATTCTAGCATTTTCTGTTATTATCAGTTGTTTTTGTTGTTTCATCGATGTTATTGGTTTGGTTCTGCATTTGATACAATATGTTGTCATTTTATACTTGATGTCAGACAAAATTAATGCTAGATTGTTTACGATCCAAGTACCGCTTTGCGGTCATTACTGATACTAGGAAACGGGTCAAATTGCAGAATAAACATTAAAATGTTACCTAGTTTGCCATCAGTCTTCAACGCTTGCGCCCCAGACATCTGCAAGATAAACAGAACGCAATAATAACCACAGCTGAACTTCCGAGTTAAAGTTATCGTTTAATTTTTTTATTTTGTTTTAGGACATATTGTTTGATAACATCACTCGGAGGAAAACAAATCAAAGTAGTTGTAGGAAAGAGAAACCCAGTGAGTTCCAGATCCATCATTGAAATCTTGGATATTATAACACAGCATTGATTATCTTTCGGTGACCTATCAGCTAACTTATCTTTTGAAAATACTCTTATAAATCCTTTGAAATTTTTTTTTATAATCCATTTAAAATTTATTGAATGCAAACGATTTCAGCTTCTGGTTCCTGGTAGCATCAGTCCATGGCCACGACTTCCTGAATACATCTTCGCATTGGGCATAGATGCATTAAGCGTCCAATCCATAACAGATTTGGTAATAGCCCATTTCATACCGGATTTAACCGAGCTGCTCCGTAGTTATCCGAAAAATCTCCCGAGTCACTTTATACTCCAGCCAATCAAACGCTGGTAGGCATCTATACATAACAAAATGGCATACATTGTTGATTAGACGTATCAGATTAAAGCAAATTAAGAAATGCCTGCAACCTGCCCCCTAAATGCCTGGGACTTCTGCAGCTTTACCGTCGAAAAATATTCCAGGTTTGTTATACTGCGGATTAATACGAAAAATTCCTTTTATTGGTAAACAAAACTCGATTTATGAAATACGGTGTTATGGTAAAAAAGGGATTAAATTTTTAACATCGACACCGTTTCTATACTCGCATGTACATGTCCAGATGTAAAGCTCATAGCTACTCTCTCGTATGGCAATAAAATCCAGAAAACAAGACAGGATGGTTCCAATACTAAATTTCGTCAATATCTGTGGCATCATTGCTGTTGAATAGGCATTTTTCAACTCTATAAACGAAACTGATGTAGTTGGAACAGTTGATGCTAATGCTGAATTGTCCGCCTTTCTTTGACCACTAGTCTGGTCCCCTGCTTAGTATACTCCCTGCGATGCACTCCGCTATACTATACTAGGGAGCATACTAAGCAGGGGACCAGACTATTTGCCTACCAGCCATGGATTGGATATTGCGGTCAGTTGACCACCCGCCACGTGATCGAAATTCCGAGCAAATTACGAAGTTCGCCGAAGTCTCCATGGTCTATAAACATTCAGCTATCCATGCTACCGCTCTTGTGCTTCTTTTCTTTTGTCATAGAAATTTTTCGTGCTCGTGTAGTCTGCATTGTTTATAGTTATCTATCAGATAAAATTTGGATTTTATAGCGGCTCCTGATACAGCAACTGTTTGTTTCCGCCATCAGTGACTCCGTCTCCGGATTATAGAGCTTATTTGTTGCTCCTGATACTGCACCAATCGTCAATTCAAAAACTTTAATGAAGCTAAAATAAATCAAATAAAGGCGTCAAACTTAGTCTTTCTGCAGGCGCTATCAAAGATACTTTTAAAACGGGCTGTATATTTCCCCTTCTCAAAGCTATACCAGCATTAATAGCCGCTGAATCCCCAGCTGTTGCAAAAGCAGCTGCATTAGACGCTGTTGGAACTTCTACTGGAATGGCATGAAAGAAAGCAACCGGACATGGAATAAACCGAACAACTAAAAAAAGGAAGAGGTCTCAGATTACCAGAGACCCCGCCTGTTTGGAAATCCACCAAATGTTGATATAAAACTTACTGATATTAACACAAAACTCAACGATATTATTAGTGGAATTTGGATATTATTCAAAAAACGAACCTGATTAAAATTCCTCACAAACAGATCATCAACATCATGTACGGCGTCTGATCAGGCTCAGCTACATGGACACAAAGAAATAAAACCATCAAACACACCGCGGAGGTCACTGGCATATATAGATTGTCTGTGTTTAGCGCTGCAGAATTTAACATACTTACCACATCTCCATTAGCTAATAAATTGTCTAGAACCGTATATGTGAGGTTGAATAAAAATTCTGAAGAAACGTTCACATTGGAATCATTGGATAGAAGTTTGTCCTCCGCTAATTACTGGTGGTGTCTGGAATTTGTAACTAAAGCTCCCATTTTAATTAGTTAATTAAATAACAACGTCATTAGATATAATGAATCCGGTGACAGAGTCACTCATTGACGTTCAACGTCATATATATAATCAGGCGTGTAAGTGTCAGACTGAACTAAAAAGTATCATCGACGAATACACGTTGAAAGTAAAAAATATCACAGACGCATGGTTGTTATCGATGTAGCAGTTTACTCGGTTTCTAATGTTGTTGCTGGAACCGGATTATTATTATCAACGTTAACTATGACTGCTCCTGCGGTTTTAACGATTGTCGTTTCTACGACAACATGTGCAGGTATTCTCAGTATTATCGCTAAGAAAATATCTACATGCACGAACGATAAATTACGCGAGTACATGATGAAATTACACACAGCAACAGCCGCCTATACTAAATTATGCTCACATCTTTACTTGTACCTCAGTGATGGTAAAATATCTGATGAAGAGTTTGTTATGATAATGAAAACCTACGATGAAGCATTCGTGATGGAAAATAACGCATCATCTAATGACAATAACGAAATGATGGATAATTAAATAATAAACATAACAATAATGTATGATTCAAGAGAACTATTGCAACAGATCGTCACTAATACAACTCCTTCAAAAACTACTATGATATCAATAAGTTCGACCAATCCTGAATTCAGCGTTAACTTTCCAACTGCAATTCCAGTGAAAGAGATAGCATTAGTTCAATTACGTGTTTATTATAGCTGGCCTAATATTAGATCAAAACCATTTGGTGGACTACAGGCAAATAATTCATTAGTATTCGTAAAAAAGAATAAATCTGATGGAACTCCCGATTGGCAAGTAGTTAGTATTCCAACTGGCAGTTATCAAATAGAGCAAATTAATGAGGAATTAAAGCGCAGAATTAAGTCTATTACTGGGAAACAATCGAAGATAGCAATTACTCTATACGACCAACATTATCGTTGGTGATTGAAATACATTCTCCTGATTATGCTGTGGATATTTATCAAAGTTCGATTAGATCAGTGTTAGGATGGCCTGAAGTTTCACCAACTTATCAAGGTCCGCCAGAACCAACTAAAAATGAGTTTAAAACGAGTGAAAAAAATTCATTAAAATCCAGAATATCGAAAAGAAAATCCATGGGATTCTATGTTATTAGATTATGATTCAAACAACTCCCCTTGACTATCAATAGCAGCAGGGAGGGTGAAGGACAACAATTGGGTCGCTTTACAAGTTAACAAAATCACCTGACAAAATCATAAAAAATATGTCAACAATAATAGAACAAAATGAGCTAACCTAAACGTGTGTAAATAAAAAAGTTAGAGATTTTGGTTTAGCGTTGTTGACTATTTGTTTTTTCAGCCTCTGCAGGAACCTTTATTTTTCGTTAAAGATTCGAGCAAAATTTTGTAGGGTTCACCCTTCCTGCAGCTAGACGTATTGGCACACATGTATAAGTAAGATATTATATCCTTCCCCATATGTTGTACTCTCCCTCGACCATTTACGTTGCCCCAATTTCTGGAAATCGGTTAAACGAATCTTTTTAATAAACGTGGCTTCTATTGGAACAGATTCCTGCTTATAAAAAACTGTTCATCAGAAGTTGCAATAAAGATCATTTAGGTACGGGTTTAATTCGCACTAAGTATTGATAGATTTTATTCACAATGAGCGTGTTTCAAACCCGTATGCTTGTTTACCGAGTTCCAAGGACTTCAAGACAACAGTCGATATCAACTGAAGGTTTATTAAACACGTTCATACGTGAAATAATTCTTTTCTAAGCACATTATCACCACATAAGAGAAATCTCTAACATCACACTTGTATGGTTTGTTGGTAGTTTTACGTTTACTCTAGTCATTAGTACGCTTTTCGAATAAATTACTAATAGTTCGCGCCATGCACAACAAGTTGCGACCAAAATAACTAACACAACTAATTAATCCTACTTACTCAAATTACTTATTGTGTATACCAACCAATATCCTAACCCATTCCTACACGTACTCTGATTTGTCTCTAGTCAGCTCTATACAGCTGGCACCAAACTTGGTTAGAATAACTCTAGTGCACATCCTAAAGGGCTTTTAATCTTTAATAAGTAAGTTCGTAGGTTGCCCCTTTCTTGTTGATTCTTCTTAACGAGATTCGTCCGGAATTATGTCCCATAGAGATAAAATGTCAAAAAAGCGTCAATGTTAACACTTTTTAAAGAAGAGACGTAATGGTCTATCTATAAAAGTAAGATATAAAGTTCTTGCGGCATTTGCTGTACTAGTAGTAAAGGAAAACAAGTTTCATTTCAAACCCCATTTTTACCATCAGAACAAATACAAATTACTCCCACACCATCCTTTTTTTGTCCTATACCCACCCCTTTTCTCAAAAGGATACCAAGGTTCCTAACTCAAGATATAAATTATTCCCCCCCTCAGTTCAACTAATAAGGAAGCCAGGTGTGTTAGTCATCATTGTGTCGTTAATAAGATATTGTCTAGATAGGTAGCCAGCCAGGTATAATGCTCTTTCGTCATACGAGTCAAGGTAACTGTTTTAGCCAATCATTGTACTGCGTGATACACCCGTGTAGGTAAATTATCATTCATTCTTACGTAGGCTTTCCACCAGGTATGAAGATTGCGGAAATTAATGCACTTGTGATTTTTTTTAACGTTTGGGAATATATTCTATGATAGCGTTCAAGCGGACATTCATAGAGCTAGAAGAAAGGTGAGTTTATAGCTCATTACCAATGATTAATGTTTCAATTTTTAATATTAGAAATACTTCATTATCACGATTGTAGAGACTAAATTTCACTTTACCACTCACACAGCGACGGGACTCAAATAAGTCTTTTATTTGTGGTTTGTTTAGAGGATATGTTTTGTAGATAGAATATATTTTTGACCGATCAAGATCAATTGTGAGTTTAGTATATTTTTGTTGGCTAATCGGACTGTGAAAGTTTTTAAATTCCGCTAGCAACTTTTGATACAATTGTTCGAGATAATTGAAATACTCGCTGTTATCAGATCTGATGAGTGAAAGTTTTAGTTTGTCACGAGTTCCACTAAAACATGTATCTGATGTTTCATTATTTATTTCAACTGTCAATTGTTTGCCGTCAATCATTAGATATTTGATGTTGCTACTATAGCTATTTGTCATTGTTAAATTTTCAAACATTATTTTATAAGTTTAGATAAAATTTCAGTCGTTAACGATAATGTCAAGTATAGATCTATCATCATGATAATACCCAAGTGCAAGTGTATCTACACCATTTTCGCAATAATGTTTGTCATCAAAATTACACAATCCACGTTTGATAATGACATCTGTTTCAAGCTTATGACAATTAGTCCGAATTGCCATAGCTCTCATAAAACTAACACCGCCATCAAGCGCGTACTTGTAGTCATCAAATTTCATAAACATTTTAACAAAATCACGAGGCAGACCTTTTGCTTTTTTCGTTATTTTATTATTGTCTAATAATACGACATACATTTTGCTGCGTAATCCGATAAAGTGTTTGATAGCGCTCGAGTTCATTTCATCTTTGAACTTACCAATAACCTTTTTATTTGTGTCGTCATGAAATTTACTGTCACGTGGGTAATCAGAAAGATCAAAGAGATGTCGATTATTGTACATGTCCTCATAGATGTCCTCACATTCGATTTCATATACGAGTGAATCTGTATCAGTAAACAATAATCTACTTGTCGGCCACTGATTTTTAACAAAATTATAATGAAAGTCGTATATCAGCCACTTTGATAAATCTAACACTGAAGCTCCAACGTAGATTGGCTTGTTTAGTTTTAGATTTGGTTTTCTTCTTTGTATCGCAACAAGATTCTCATGAAAAATTTTCATGCTCACAAAATCATCGTCTGACACAAGTTTGTTTCTGCGATTGACATCATTAACTAGTTCGATATTTACACGTTTCCTAATATTCTCCATCGTCTTACCAAAAACGGAATTGTTCATCAGTTTGAAGAAGCTTTTCTCAAAATCAGTTTTTGCTGCAGCTCATCTTGTAGTGTTAGAGTTAATGTAACCTCTCATCCACGGCGACTGATTCAATTTTAGTACACGATGAACTTTTTTCAATACAAGTCCAGCATCGACTGCTTGTTTTAAAACTTTGTAATGCAAAACATAATTACGTTTATTAAGCAAATTTGGTACCAGTTTCTTGACAATAGAATGTTGTCTTGGTGATACTAACGCTCGTTGTTCTTTTGATAACAAACTATAATCTATAATCATCGATTCCGCGCAGAAAGGGTAATCGTTATGCAATTTGTGTAGCGAATTTGGATAATCAAGATCAACTTCAACGAAATATGAAACATCTTCGGGTATCTTTTTATCTGTGTATGATAAAAATTGATCAGCCGTGATCCAGTTAAATCCACCAAGAGGCATTGGTTCTACCATTGAAACCCCGTAAAGATTATTGCAATCTAGATAAATTATATACTTCGAGGGAAGCTCAGGATTATACTCTTTTAAGTATTTGTTGTTTGCTTCAGCATATTTTTTCGTTATCACGCTAATACCGCCTCTGATACCTTTTTCAATAAAATTGAACATATCAACGTCAGTCAGTAATTCCAACCTTACCTTACTAAACTTAAGCAGAGCATCCCATGACAGCCCAGGGGCAGAATAATACCAACAAGGATCTAGTCCGTAATTGTCATAACTTACTTCTCTAAAACTTTCAAACACATCTGCAAATAATAACACGTCAGTTTTCAAATACAAATCATGATAATGACCAAAAGTCTCACAATCATACTCTTTCTAGATATCTTGTGCATACCTGTACTCGTCATCTGTGATATTTTCATTTTTAAGTTGCGAGTAAAATTTATCTTTGTCAGGTAAAGATGTTTCATCAAATTTACTCCAATCGTTGAGATATTCGTACGGAAATACCCCTTTTTTAGCTAGTAGATTAAATTTATCTCCAAAACAGTCTCTTAGGTTATCAAATTTACTACAACCTTTTACTAGCTTATCTAACGATGCTGCCATAAACTGCAGGCTGTCAATAAAATGCAATTTACCTAGCGTAACTGACATACTTTTCCAAATTATTTGGAATGCATTTGATGATATTATTGAGTTTCAGACGAGCTTTTATATCAGGATCACCAAAAACTTCTACTATAATGTGACTATTATATCCTCGAAAGTTGTGACGAATAACTGGAATAAAATCTGGAGCATGAAATTTTAAATTACATTGATCATGAGCCGCTCCACGGTACTGTCTGGTCAAATGACAATGGTCATGTACTTTGTTGTCAGGGTCAAAAGCTTTTTCACAAATATAACAAATTTCCGCTTGCTCGTGATCGGATTCTTGTTGAGGTGTTAATTTTAACATTGGAGTTACTTTTTTCAAGCGAGTAAATATATAATCAACTTCGTTAATCAATTGCTTGAGAAGCCAGACAGCTGAATTTTTACCACGATAGTATTGGATTGGTTTAGATAATCTAGAATCATTACAACAAACTACCTTATACACTACTCCGCACGGAACATGATTTTGAATTTTTCTTGTACTCGATTGGTTAGGATTATTTTCTACACCAAGTACAGGTTGAAGTAAACATTCGAAATCAGCGTATATGACGTAAGGAATTTTTAGTTTATGATTATGATGGACAAAGTGTAACACACTTTCTTTTTAGATGGCATTGTTATTCTTTGTATATCACTACAGTACTGCAAATGTGTTTGTAATGTTTCATTGTTTGTACAACCATGCAAGCAGCGGTAAGAAAAGAACTTTTTGTTGTTATTCTTATTGTACTGTTTACCAACTAATTCATGAAAGTTTTAAATCCAAACGTAATGATTTTTATAAAACAGTAAATTTATGGTTGATTGTGAAGCTTTTTCTCAAATATATCTCGGATAAACGTTTTCTTTTTCATCTAGTCCGAAAACGTTAATCGAAACATTGTTTTGCTTTTCAAATTTTGGTATTTCATTTTCTGCCACTGGAAAGTTAATATCTTTAAAATCTAATCTTGACATGTGACTTATATACTTCTCAACACGACTAGCGTTTTTTTCTGTTGGAAATAGCACGAAAGTACAGCCCATTGGAAACATTTAATATCGACTTTTTTATATTTATACAGCATCTTTTATTTTTTATTTTTGGTGGTAGGTCAATATACGAACTACCGCGTAATACGTCATATTTCATCGTGTGAAACAAAATTTCCTTGATCATTTCAAACTTCCAACCCGAACCTAATTCGGTAAATTCCTCTATTTTTCTCAAATTTCTTGGTGTACTTCATTAGCTAATGATAAAAGATTAGTCCCAAGCAAAACACGTCTTGATTTTGAAGTTATGTAAGGGTCTGCAATTTCCTTGTCAGTTGATTCTTTCGTTACAGGTAGCTTTGAAAATATAGCATGATATTGCACTAATAATCTTATACTTTTGTGTTTTTCAAGTTCACGTTTTATAGTTGTCTGTAGCAAGTGGAAAAGATTTGTTGCAGTAAAATTTACCAGTAAGACTTGTTTATCAAACTGATAATTGTTGTCAAAACCTGCAAAAGCAGTCGCTATTTTTTCAGGTTCTCCCATAAGGCTTCTCTTGGCTGTATCACGCAATTTCAGCATTGTTATACTATAGACTAATATCTAATTGATAATTTACCGCACACTGCGCTTGCGTCAGGTTTGAAAAAAACAATTAGAGATAAAAAAAAAATCACCTATAATATAATGAAAGCAAATCTGACAAGCGCACGTGAGCAAGAGGTATATCACGTTCACCTAACGTACAACCTATACGCTGGAAATGCATTAGGTTCGGTCATTAACATCAAAACTGGAATGTCTGTTGGCAAATTAACAGCAGCGGGTTATAAGATTAGCGTAAAGGGAGATAATGCCGAGAGAATTGCAATGCTTAGAAAAGATTTTATTTACACGTTGTTCTGTGATGACATTCCAGAAGGACAGCGTGTATATCACGTGAACAGTAAAGTCACTGATGACAACATTGAAAATTTGTCTTTACAAAACGAGTTTCAACCGCAACTGGTCTTTGATTTATACGAGGCTAACGATTTTGGTATTATTAGAAGCAAAAAGACTAAAAAATTTCTTAGTAAAACGAATAATATGGGGTATCTAAAAATAAAAGTTAGAGGAAAACTAACAGATTTTGTTAATTATAAATCGCATAGATTTGTTTATGAGGTATTTCACAGATCTATACCCAATGGTCTGGTTATTAATCACATCAATAACGTAAAGAATGACAATCAACTGTAGAATTTGGAGCTAGTGACGCAACAGGAAAATGTGAGAAAAGGACGAGGTGGTAACGGTAGTAATTTTAGATGTCCAGCAAAACCTGTTATTTCGTTAAACCTCAAAACGGACGGGGAGGTTAAATTTAAATCAATTTCAGCTGCGGTGAATATTATAAGATAAATTCCAGAGCAATAAAATTTATAGCCGATAGAGTAACAAAATCAGCATTTTCAAGCGAATACGATGCTAGAATTGTTTTTAGATATGATGATTAATAATATTTTGTAATTCGGTTTTAGTCAAGCAATGATGAGCAAATGCTATAACATCACTATGATCAAATTTTAGCGTCGTTACTGCACTTTCATTAATTTTTTTCTGCTGATGTTAGCAATATTTTATGAGAATCACCTTCCATTACAATAACGTCAACAGAATATGCACTATAACCCGACAAGCATTTTCTTACCGCTTCGAGTAGCGTTTTGTAATTTAATATATTAACTTTTTGGTGATATTTTACTTCGTCAGTCATCTTATAACAATAAATTAGATAAAATATATTATAATAATGGACTTGATGAAACTACTCGCTGAACTATACGCAGAAGATACTAGTGATAAGGTCGCCAGCGATAAGGTCGCCAGCGATAAAATCACAATCACTAACAATAATTTTGTTGGTTATAGTGAAGATGACATTTTGTATAACAACTAATCTGATGACGATGAAATAGTCACCGTTGTTGATAGATCTAATTATAGCAGACCAACAACTGAACAATATAATGCCAAGTATCACATTGCTAAAAAAATAATGAAATTTAATTTTACCGTTGCCGAACAGCAAATATTTTGAAAACTAATCAAACCTTTCTTAAACATCAATATTTCAGGCCGACAAAAAATATTAAATTCGATTTCATATTTGTCAAACATTTTAATCTAATGACGATCTCTGATGATCGCAGACAATATCTAATATCATTATATAAACCAGTAAAATATAAATCTGTCAAACAAAAGTATGAGGAAATTTAAAATAGCATTATTTCATAATTTGTTTGGTTGGGATCCAACTGTTAAATTTATCGCTATACCCAGGCCATTTGACTAAACTTTTATCTCCTTTTTTCCTAATCACTTTTCAGTAACGAAAACATCCTGCTCAGTTTTCTGTAGTTCTTGTTCGTAAAAACTACCTACGATAGATTCCCCTGCCAGATCTTTTAACGCGTATGTCACAGGTATTGTTAAAAGTACTTTATCAACAACAAATACTTCTTCGCTCCAGTTTGGAGTAAATCCTTTTGCAAATACCTTTTTTGTCAAAGAAATTCTTACTTTATCACCCACTTTAAATTTATATCTGCGGTACATGTTTTCGTTTGCTAATATCGGATTTTTAATAGCATTATTGGGTGACATTTTGATGGTTCGATGTTTCGTGTTATTATATTCGCCTTCGATTTGAGAAAGGTCATCGATGTACCTGTTGGTGTTTTTAGCTGTCATATGTTTGTGTATTTTTTCGTTTAGCGTGCGATTAAATCTTTCAACTACAACGCTTTTACCTTCGTTTCCTGTAACATATTTTTTTATATTATTATGTTCTAGAAACTGCTCAAACTTTTTGTTAAAAAAACTCGGATCCGTGATCAGTCCAGATTTTATTTGGTTTTCTTTCTGTGCTTGTTATTATTTGTTTTAGCGCATCAGTCATTGAAGGTCCTGTCTTATCCGAAACAGGTACACTGAAAGCGTATTTACTAAAAACGTCTATAACGTTAAACAAATACTTGTTTGGAGCGCCATCAGCGCCAAAGTTAAAATGAGCCAGATTGGACACATCCAACAAATCTATTGCCCAGATATCATCTACAGCATTAGCGACAACTTTACGTCGTGGAAACTTTTTTTTTAGGTCTGTGTAGTTCGACTGCAAGATCATCGTATACTTTTTTCCGAGTCCAAATTTATATTTCGCTCCAATCATTCCCTGAACAAATGTTCTATCAAAACGTTCTCGTAGATTTGTTGGCTCCATATCACGTAATTCGTCTAAAATTACTTTATCACAATCTGATTTCGAGTTTTCATGATCACGATAACAGATATCATGACGCATCGCTATTGCATCCACTTGATTGTAAGGCTCTTGTCCTGGCAATGGATTGTCGTTTTCATCTAGTTGTTTATCTAGCGGATTGTAAGGTCCTGTATACCGATGACCTGGCAAAGTCCAACCGCCTTTTGGTTTTGGTAATTTTCCAATAATTTTGTGTATATCTATACCTGTACCTATTATTTCTGTTGTTACAACATTGACAGTATGCGACAATTTTATTTTGCTCAAGACACAAATCTCTGTCAGAATCACAGTTGCAAATTATTCTATATTTTTAGTCGTCTACTAAAATAACCTCACTGACGATATCAGAATAACCAGCGCCCAGTGACTTTTTCTTTAAAAACTTATTTTTTCTTTTTCCACAGATTGCACAAATACTTTTTAATATCTTCCTGTTGTTTTTTGTTTTTTCTGTTGTTTCATTAATATTTTCTGTTTTAGTTCTACAGTTGAGACAATATGTTAACATTATTATATTTGTAAGTTTAGATAAAATTAATTGCAATCTCATCATTTGCGTGAGGAGGTTGCTTGTCAAACTGTAAAATAAACTTTAAAAAATTAAGATTGCTCTGAGACATCTGTCGAATAAACATTATACAATAATATCCGCTAGTAGATGTTCCAACAGGTTGGAGTTGATTTGACGAATAATATATTTTTTTATATTTTTTGTTCATACACCTTTTTATTACATCGCTTGTAGGAAGTCCAAACGAGTTAAAATAATAATTATTATAAACTGCTACCCAATGCGTGCCGGATCCGTCATTGAAATCTTATATATTTATAACACACGAACTTACAGCTGACGGTGTTTTTATTGCTGCGAGTTCATCTTTAGAATAAACTCCGTGAAATCCAGGAACTGCTTTTAACTTATCAATTATATCAAAATTACTTAGCGGGATGGTCGTGTTCCTGGTAATGTTAGGCCACGTCTGATTCCTAAAAGATTTGGCAGCAGACTTCCCGCTAGTCCCGCCAAAAATGGAGCGAAGGGAATAATTCCTCATTGTTTTGTTTGATTGCATATGCATTTGTATTTTGGTGTTATATTTTTTGATGATTTTGTTGTTAGCAGTTTTGTTGTTGGCGGTTTTGTTGTTGGCGGTTTTGTTGTTGGCGATTTTGTTGTTTTCTTTCTTGTGATGATTTTGTTGTTTTATTTTGTTTTGGCGGTTTATTTTTTCCGTTGTGGCATTATAATATATCAATTACATAAAATTTATGCTATTGACTTCACAATATTTTTTATTCCACTTCCACAAATGATACCATTACCCTCAACTTGCTTTTTTCGTTGCGCCAGATATTGCTCCTGTCGCTGCTGCTAGTCCTAATGAGCCTAAGACCGGTAAAAGATTTGCAGCTAATACTGATAATGCCGGACCATGAAAACCACCTTTAACAACAATGTCGTTTGCCATCGCTGTCATTTGTGCAGCACTCAAATTTAAAATAAAAGTTTTTTTTACGATCATACTTCTTTACTTGATTTTTTGTTACCATTAATTTTGCTAAAACACTATCAGAAATATTAGGATTGATTTTTAATGATACCTCTTCTCGCTTTGCAACAGCAGCTACTAATTTTTTTAACTTAACCATCGGACATATATACTTCTTTATAATATATTTTGCCATTTCATATATAACTGTAGATTAAACTTGAACTGTCATTTTACCTCCAACAGAATCTACCGTGATAAATCTATCACTGATCCATAATGCGTATACCTATAACGGCGCTACTGGAACCGTTCCTAGTGTCCAGGTAATTTCAATATCAGCTGTGTTGTCTACAACTCGCTCGATATGTTTACTAACATCAAAATGAAATATAGGATAAAGTGTACGAAATTCCTCTGCTGATATTTGAGTTCAATCTTCAACATCTTGATATTTTTGCATTGCGTCAAGCAGATACATGTACGGTCGAGTAATATTTTTATTAGCATCATTAGCAAAATTGCACTCTATAGCTCGATCTGGATATTGCTTTGAATTTAGTCTAGCGTATATTCGTCTGACATCAACGTGGTCAAATATTGCATTATTTTGTTGTTGGTTGCTTCGTCGGGCGTGTTGTTGAAATACGACAAATAATTGTCTCGGCAGTTGTTCGCTTGATGTTGTTGTGACCCGTCACATGTAGTCGGTAGTATTTGGAACCGCTGTCTGATATATTTTATGCTGCTTAAAATAAATTCTGTTTGTATGCTTATCAAGTGTGCTATTTAGTTCTGATATTTTAGTGATCGACGGTGTTATACGTGGCATCCACAGACCAAGTTTGTTTATGATAAACTGTACATCAACCCCTCCAGATCTAAACAAGCAGTCGTTTTGTTCTGCTCGATCTAAAATAAGAGTATGTTTTACTCCGCGAAATACTTTATCATAATCGCGACAAAAGCCGAAAATCATACTTAGTGGAAGCATCATTGTAATTTGACGTGATCCTGCTGCAAGTTCTCTTCGCCTAGCAAAACCTTCGTTATAACGTGGATTTTTTTACGTCAAGTGTGTTAAGAAGCAAATTTAACATTGCAGTACCGTTTGCATCTGCAGCTGGTGGTGTTATATTAAGATTATTAAAAGCTGCCGTAAGAGAAACTCTTGTAGCGTCTGCATTAGCAGCTGCACCTGGTGCTGCTATACCTAGCGCGTCTGCATTAGCAATGAGAAAATTTCTCACAATTACAGCATTTGCATCAGCATCAGCTCCATGTACTATAGCACCTCTCTTCAAAACTTCATTTGATTCAGCTATACCCCGTCCAATATCTTTAAACCACATCATGTTTGTTGCAGTTGATCTCGAGTAATCGTCTGAAAACGAAATAATATTTAAAATTGTACTTGCAACTTGTAGATGACCTGAAATATCTTCTATAGTTTGATTGACCAGTTGATATCTAGCACTTTTGAATAAACACCATCCGTTATTTATAAGAGCTACTTCTGCTCCAACTGCAAATGCAGCAGGTGGATTGGCTACTGTCATAATCTGACCGCGAACTTCTAACATAGCCTTATGTGGCAGTAGAAATATGTTTTCGTCTCTGGTATTAAATGTTCTGATACCAGCTTTATTTGGTTCGTTAGAATTCTCATCGAGATACTCAACATACTCAAATTCTGTCACATCGTTGTCGATGTCATTAGTTTCTGTTAATTCGAGATAATTTTTAGCAGACATATTTTTATTAGATTATATAAAATTTTATTGCGGCACTGTTACTTTAGATATTAAATTTTGTATGATATGCTCGCCCTTTGGTGATAATAGTTTTTTGTTGTTGTTATCATAGCACGCTGAGTTTCTTTTGTTGGAGCGATTTCTGAGATAGCTTGTTTTATTTTAGACGCATTCAGTGGATCTCCTTTTATTTTATCAGCTATTTTTTGTCCCACCGCAGTCCCAGCGGCAGATGCAGCCCCAGTTGCAAAAGCTTTACCAGCGTCAAGAGCAATTGGTGCAACTTTATGCGCTATACCTGGAACATTTTCAATAACTTTAGTAAATATATTTCCAAAAAATCCTCCCATTAATTTTTTTACATATTTTTTCTTTGTTTCATTATATCTGATGTATAATTTTTATTATTGCTCGCGTAGATGTAAATAATAAGTTACAACTTCATTATTTAAATGCAACTCTTTTCCAGATTGATCTATCAACTGCATTATTATACTTGATATTTGATTTTCAACATTTAAAGGATAATCGATAATATGTCGTGGAGTTATTTGCATGAGAGAACCTGGCGGAACTTCTGGTGAGAAACTGTAAATAGTTTGACAATTGCAACTTTTTGATGTATAAGAGCCAGAAGCAATAGAGCAATTTACTAATATTGTATTTACTTCTGTTATATTTACTGGCAGTTCACTGTCATACGTAATAGCCTGATCAAGTGCAGTGTAACTTTTTTTTAGTAAATCCTAACAGTTGTGCAATGCTTCTTTCTCATGGTTCAAGACTGATTAATATATTTTTCAAAATTATCGTAGCTCGCAATGTGTTATGGTTCTCTGCCAATTCAAAATTATCAGCCCCACCGCCAGCTTTTGTTATGAGCTCTTTGATTGTCCTAATTAGATCAGTAATATTATAAGCTCCTTGTGGAATTTTTTTGTTGTTGTAGATATTGAAGATGTTGTAATCATAGTAAACCAAATTTCATCGTTAACATCATGTTTCACGTTAAGCATAGCATTCCAGCAAGTACAAGAAAATAATCCAATCTCATATTGTTTTGAAAAATCTAGTTGTATAGGAGGAATATAATTTACTGAAAAATTTACGCTATCTTTTGCAGACTCACTAGAGTTTAGCAATAATGTTGTTTGCATTTCTTTTATATTAGATCATTTTACAAAATTAAGTCGCGGTGTAAAGTTTCATATTCGTCAGATGTTAATAATTCGCTCGATCTTAGATGATCAAGTATGTCAATGATTTCATTATCAATTTCAACATTTACATTTCCAGCTTCTAGTGATGATTGATAACATTAATCTACCTATCATTTCAGTAGTTGATGTAAATATTTTTACACCAGTTCCTGTTTTTTCTTCTCCATTTTGTTCTACACGAGTTTTATCGAGTTTAGTAAATTTCCTTTTAAAACTCCACCCACTACCAAAAGGTTTTGCTCTACAATTTTCTGCTGTTTTTATTAACATGGAAGCAATGACACCATATCTCATCCTATCATAAAGAGGATGCATATTCTCAATTTCTCTAACCTTGTTTATTTCATCTTTAGCAGCAACTCCGTCTTTAAATGTTACATCTAATTTATCGATTAATGCTTGATATTCTACATCAGTCCACTTATTATATTATCAACATCCTCTATATTTTCTTTCTTTAAAAAATCATTATACTCATTACCTTTTATCTCATCATTTGCTCTTCTTATAAAAAAAATTGTCTTTGCTCCCCAAACTCCATAAACTTTACAGTAAGCTCGCCAACTCTTTTTTGCTCCTCTTTGATATCTTTTATTACTCCTGATAAATTTGTCATAATATTTTTTTTATTCCTAGTGTTGTTAACTCTGCTAAACTTCGCTCAAGTTTCAGCGGATTATTTATCAAACGATCTGTTGCACCTTGTCTAGCAGCAGGATCAGCTTGTCTAGCAGCAGGATCAGCTATATTTTCTGTAAGTGCCTCAGTTAGTTTTCTTTTTTCCTCATCAGATCTAGTAACAATTTTTGCAGCAGCTGCTTCTTGTTGTTCTTTAACAATTCCAACCAAACCGTTTTCTTGCAGTTGTTTAAGTTCTTCTTCTGATAGTGGTTTAGTTTCAGGTTGTTTACCAAGTAGTGCTTCAGTAACTGGTTTGAAAATTGTAGCTGTTGCTTCTGTACCAGTTACTTGTCCACGTCGTGCTTGTTTTACTTTTTGCTTAAATGATGCATGAGATTGAGCAAGTTTTTTGTTAGATCTTCTATATGTTTTCTATATTTTGCTCCTTTGTCCATTATTATTATTATAAATTTTATAAAACTAAACCATGTTTTACTGTAAGTAAGTGTCAATACAACAGCGAAACATTTTTGTTGGATCATGTGTAAGTTTATTAAATAAGAAAAAGTTGTATTTATCCTTTGTAGCATATCGATAAAGTTCAATAAATTTATCTTTTGTCACGTCACCGCATTGCTCGCTTGCAATATTTCTAACGTCAACATTGTCCAGTCCTGGAAATAATATAAAACAACCAGTATTTCGCCGAATAAATCTGTCAATATTATAAAAACATTGAGCAAGATAAACATAATTACACTGTTTATTATGTGACAGTGAGAAATACGATCTTATTACATTCATCTCCATGTTATTTAGCGGAATATCGTCAAAAACTACTATCTTGTTTTCGGACGAATCAAGTTGATTAACTGGAATAAGATCTTCTGGCTGCCTAATTAAAAAAAAAATCTTCACCAGCCTTAAGATCATCACGAAGCGTGTTATTATACTCGCTGAATAACTCATACTTATCTTGCTGTGGATTGATTGTGTAAATATAATTTCTATCGTAGTTAAAATTATCACCAAGAAGCAAGTTCATAAGCAAATTGGTTTTTCCCGATCCAGTTCGCCGAACAATAAGATAATGACAATCAGGAAGTTCATTGTTATGTTTATGCTTCACCAGCCTCTCTGTATCAAAGTTTAATATCGACAAATTTGCCATTGTTGTTATAATTTTATATAATGTTAATAATTTTATGTAGGACAGTAAATAATGAGTTACTCTACAAAATTTGGAACACTAGCAGGAGATGTATCAACTGAATGTTATCAAGGTGACTTATCTAAGCATGCAACTCTTGATCAGCTCAAAAATGAAATTAATAATTTATTAAGATACAAGGTAAGATACAAGATTCTGGTTGGTCAGTTAATGATTATGTTAAAAAGCAGGTGATTTATTTAGTGGGAACATTGTTATGAACCAGAACAAGATTACATACCTTGGAAACCCAACTGCGGACGGTGACGCTACCACTAAGAAATACGTCGATGATTAGGAAGTTCCAATCAGTAATGAAATAACAGCGCTCAAAAATGAATTTCTTGGTCACGTGAACACGTTTTTAAGTTTTCGCAGGAACATAAACACACTTAAAAATGAAGTTTTTGGAAGTCCACCACATGTTGACATTACACTTGCTAATATTAACACAAAACTCAATGATATTAAGACAAAAACTCAATGATATTATAAGTGGAATTCCTGATATTGCTCAAAAAGCGAGTATGATTAAAATTTCTCACAAGCAGATAAGAAATATTGTGTATAATGTTGCTTCTAGATCTGCTACATGGACAAGGCAAAATAAATCTATCAAACACATTGCAGAGGTTACTGGTTTGAATAGATTGTCAGTGATTAGCGTTGAATTTTTTAATGTATTTACCAGATCTCCATTGCGAATTTTGAATACTTCTTCTGGAATTGTATCTATATTATTACTTAAAGGTTTTGAAGAAGAATTTATACTTGAACTGGTTAATACAATTCCAGTCAAAGTCGGTTATAATTGGTGTTTGGAATTTGTAGCTGAATTATTATAATTACCTACTACTTAACCAAACATAAGATTATGTAAACAAATATTATAATGAAAAGAAGTATAGTTGATTTCAATCATATTTCAAAAGATATTCCAGAACAGGATGTGGATGCACTAAAACAATACTAAAATATTATCATAAAAAACTTTGGTGCGTGAAAATATGTTACAAATACTACAATAAAATACTTCGAATAATACTATATCTACCGTTGTTAATGACCAGTTCTGGTATAATTTCAACTGGAGCATCATTAAATCCGTTTTTGCTAATTATATCTGGTGTTGGTGTTTCCCTTACAGCAGCATGTAAAAAAGTTGAAGCAAGACTTTTAATTGAAAAGCATGGATGTCAAACATCTATTATAACTTACAAAAAAACTACTTGATCAGATTCGATCTTACCTACGAGGTGTAAAATATGATATTTACAACTTAATACGTGAATTTCACATTATTGACAGTATGTTAACAGATATTTTACCAATGATGGTTAGCAAATATGAAAAAGATTATCAAAACAAGTATGAAATAATGTAAAATATTATCTAAACTTAAGATATAATATCACTCACCTTTCTCGCTTTGTGAATATCCGCTTGAACACTATCACACAATGATTATAATAGAACCCGAGCTTCACCACAAATGCGTAGTTAAATTTCCGCAGCATGTTACCTGGTCAAACTTCTACGCCCAAGCTAATTTATAAAGCGCGTCTTGCCTTTTATATGCTGTATTTAGTCTCGTTCCAAAACATTCCACGCATGCGTATTACTGTTCTGACAATCACGCATTATCTGTATGACTCATGCAATAGTCATGCTTGTTACTAAAGATAGAGAGCTACCCTACCTGTGCGTGTAATGACAGAGAGAGGGGTGGGGTTAATTTATATCTTGCGTTAGAAATCTGAAAAGGTGGTGGGAGTAAGGTTTGGATTGAAACTCTTTCAAGTATTAAATAATGTAACATAATATCTAAACTTAAGATATAATATCACTCACCTTTCTCGCTCTGTGAATATCCGCTCGAACGCTATTCCCAAACGTTAAAAATATCACAAGTGCATTAATTTCCGCAATCTTCATACCTGGTGGAAAGCTCGCGTGAGACTGATTGATAGTTTACCTGGATTTTAATACGCCGGTGTATCACGCAATTATCATCTGTACAATGATTGGCTAAAACAGTTACATTGACTCGTATGACGAAAGAGCTTTACACATCATGCTTGTTACTAAAGATTGAGAGCTACCTGTATGCAATGACAGAGAGAGGGATATATTTCCTTCTAATCACGCAGTACAATGATTGGCTAAAAACAATTACCTTTACTTGTATGACGAAAGAGCATTACACTATGTTGACTTACCTGGCTAGACATGACCTTACCTTATTAACGAGGTGTGGTGGGTGGGTTTGAATTGAAACTCTTACCTTATTAGGTAATATATAGTTGAACTGAGAGGGGGGCAGTGTGTGACTAACACACCTGGCTTTGACAAGCAGCTATACGCCTTGGGGTAGTGGTGGGTGGGTGGTGTTTGGGGGTCTCAGGGGATCTAAAAAGGTCTTTGAATTGAAACTCTTGTCTTTTTATACTACTACTATGAAGTTATGGGAGGAGCTATATGTGCATGAATGCCATTTTTGTATATTGAAGGAATCTACGATTGTGAAATTTATTTTTTTAACAATAAAATAAAAAATTTTATTATTAAATATATTTGGTTGTGAATTTTATTATTAAGTCGTTGGTAATGAAACAAAAATGAGCATATAATAAAAAGGTTACTGCATTTGAATGGAAAAGTATGAACTCGTTTTTTTTTCGGAAGGATATACTGCATTCTTAAGGTTGTGCAGTATAGCCATTTGTAAAAACTAGTGCATATGTTTCCATACAAATGCAGTAACCTATAAATACTGCAAATCTTCTGAGGGCAGTATTAGTTCGCAAAAACGAGTTCGTATTTTCCCATACAAATACAGTAACCTTTTTGTTACATACAAATTTTGTTTTTCCTCCTAAGGCTTAATAATGAAAATAATACACTACAAGAAACAAAGTAATTGAATTTATGATGTATTCCAAATTACACAACTGTATATTCATAAATTTACAGTAACAATAATAATGCGCACATAGCACTGTCCAGCGGCCTTTGAACTTTCGTTGGGATCTGCATATCAGTCTTTAAAAATATTGTTTTTATCTACTTAAAATTGAAATTTAGTACCATTTGTGAACGAACGCGCATTGAAACAACATTTTCATTTGGTCTAGAATGGATGGATTTTGCTTTTCTGCTTGTAATGGACTGGGTTTTAATTTTATAGCTGATTCAATCCGTTCGATGTACATATTATTTGAGCAGTGCGCTAGCATCAAATCAACCGCACCTCTATTTCTGTTCTGTCATTAATTGTTTGTAATCATAGTGTGCGAAACAGTAATTATTTTAATTAACATTATCGAAACGACGCTATGGTATATCACATACGTTTCGTTTTGAGTGCAGTAAGGAGGATGTAATTTAGTTGGAAATGTCGAAATTACAGTTCTGTTACATGCCATGGGTCTTTTCTTGACCGAGAGGTGTCAAAACCTTGATGCGATTCCCACTAGAAGTCATACATTTACCCTAAATTTTCAAAGACTTCTATACAACTTCAGTTTTAAATTAGGAAGCCTGACGTGTCCATTCTAAACATAAACTCTAATCAATGCAAAACCAGATTTCCTAATTTGCCAAATATCTACCAACTAAACATCTGCATAGTTTCTCTTCATCGGCTTTCCCTACCGGCAGCAGTTCACGCCATAGAAACTCTACAACTATCCCTTAACACAATGAACTATTTTAACTACGCCAATTTAGGCCAGTCAATATATGGTTTCAAGGCACATCACGCCAATACAACTGCATCGTATTTACCACCATGGCGACATACGCGATATCTACCGAGTCCCTTCTTGTTTATTCCGTTGTGTAATTTACCTTTTTCCTACCGTAAATAATGCATTCAAAACACCAATGCATATCATTACTTTTTAATAAGGACTACATTATTCAGGGACAGTCATGCGGTTGGGGTCTGAATTCACTACTCATTGACCATGGCATTTCTCTCCGTAAAGTTCGTTCCCAGTAATTGGCTAATTATATCAGGTTAAGGAATGTCAATTGCACCGAATTTCAATAATCAAACAAGTTATCAAACAAACGGGGCTCTATAACCAAATATGCATCTCAAAACTTTTATTACAGTACAATTGAGCAGTGTTTCAAGTTTTGGAGCGAATATCATGGGTCGTATAATTCGGATTTGCAAGACTGAGAAATAACGTTTTGAGGAAATTCAAGATCCATAATATCTAAGTATATTTATTACCATTCTTATTACCAGCTAAGGAAGACGTGGTTATGCCCTGTCACTTGCATGCTCGCTGTTGGAGAGACCCAAGCTATGATTTTGTGTTGATTCTATCGCCAGCCTAACATTTTATCAAAACTGTTAAACAGGAAAACTTGCAAATGAGCTGTTGTGTTACAGTTAGTTTAGCCATTTTCCTCATCTTGGTTTATTGGCTCTGACGCTTTTAGCTTTCTACCAAAACTATTAGTTGCATTTTTTCTCGACTTTAGTGTTATGGCTGACTTGTAAAATGGTACGTTTCTGATAGATGTGTATGCATACATATATATATATATATATATATATATATATATATATATATATATATATATATATATATATATATATATATATATATATATATATATATATATATATATATATATATAGTATGTTCTTGGCCTCAGTATGCTTTTCTATGTTATATGTGTCTACCCTATAGAGCATTGGTCATAGTCTGAACCATTCTATTTGCAAAAGGTTACGAATATGTCTCCTAAATATATTTTAAATGGTCAAATGTATTTACAATTAATGTGTCTCTCACGTTTGTTGTTCACGTTGCGAATATCACGTTCATTTGTTTACTTGTTTCAAAGTTTCGTTTATGACTTAGTGAACTCATCCACTCGTTAACTTTATCGTCTCTGCTTTCAGATAAACAAACCAGCTTGTTTATTTCATTCACAAACAAATCTATTGAAGCAAAAGCTAAATCGTCTAATACATGAGTGTACATGGTTTGTTTACAAAGTATTTTTTAATACATAATAGTGTTTTTGGCACACGTTTCATGCAGTATGAAACATTGAAGTATGGAAAAATACTGCACAATTCTGGCAATGTAAAGTTAGGGCTATTGTTGATATGAAGTGGCTTAACGGAATGGGTGGATGGGTATGGTATTGTTAAATACGACCTATAATACGTATTGGGTTTAAAATTATATATTATTAACTTTTAAAAACATGTCATTTATATGTTCAGGTAAAATCTGTTTTGCGAAAAATGTGTTTCCTTGAGCTAATATAGGCAGTATAATATTGTCTTTTACGTGCTATAGATAACGGCATTGAGATAGTATTGAGCTATTGTATTGTAAATATCTTGATGTGTGGAGAATAATCATGATAAAACAAGCGTTACATTATTTATATAAATTGGGCCTTGTGTACAATGCACCAGGCAAACATTACGATGTCAAGTAAGGTGGGCTGCCGTACTTGTCTTCTTCCAGTCAATCGGGACGCTTGATTGACAGTCATTACTTGTCTTCTTCCAGTCAATCCGGTCGCTTGATTGACAGTCATTACTGGTCTTCTTCCAGTCAATCCGGTCGCTTGATTGACAGTCATATTACATGCATTCACCTAACCCGATGGCTATCAGACTTTCTGATTTGAAAGTACAGTTATGGTCGGTGCAGAGTATGGCAAGGAGAATTGCAAAACATCCCCGAAATACAAACTATAAAATGACTTAATTGCTTGTATACATTTTATTATATAAGTAATAATCAGCCAAAGTTTATATCGTCGGGTATCGTTCTTAACACCCGTCTTGTAAGGAAAAATGCTTGTCATTAATTACTTATCTTAAAGAAATTTTTTATGTCTGCATAAATTGGATATAAATTGAGTTTGTTTGCAAATATGAGGACTATTCTAGTTGTCGTATGTGTTTCCGCTGTTGTGTGAGAAGGCACTTCCCGCAAAACAATAGTATTAAATAAAATAAGAAAAAGACAAAATTTAAACGAAGTTACAAACTGATCAGGTAAGATATATCAGCACTTTACAAGCTTGTACTTTATTCAGTTCGGGTGGCTATCAAGACTGTCACTAATTATTAAGGGTCATAGCGTCATATGTTAAAGGACGGTGAATGCGACATGTATTAATTTATATACACGTGTACATTGGATTGAATGGTGTGTTGAATGGGATATAGAACGAAAATAGTTTACATTTATATGTACAATTATGTATGTACAAATTAGTGATTTAGTAAATTTTGTATGTAGTTGTGATAATTTATAAGCGGGGTTTCTTTTGTATGCCATTTCAACAGTAGATCGGATAAATTAGTGTGGGCTTTTTTTTTACAGTAGTTGTACAATGTAGTCATTTACAGAGACACGGGTGCTTTAGAAAACAGAATACAATTAGGCAGTTTAATGTGGCTGGTGGTCTACATATTAAAGAGAACATATTATACCAGCAGCCTGAAACCATTATTAGGATACCAACAGCCTGAAACCATTAATAGGATACCAAGAAAGTAGTTAGAGATTTCTACGCAAAATTCATTAATTAATAAAGTTTAAAAAACTTAATTGCCAAATGTGTTCAATAGATAGCTCAGCATGAAGAGAAAGACATGAACTGAGAATATGAATACTCTAGACCCCTGTTTTCATATTGTTTATAATAACTCTTATTGATGCCTTTAACGCTGATGCTGCTGTTTGCGTTATTAGATGGTTACCATATCCACGATGATGCTCTACAGAGTCTACAGGAATATATTTTTTTACTTTGTTTAATTCGTAACTGCAAATTTCATGCGGTGTCTACAGCTCATCTATACGTGTTATTGATGTGACCGAGATCATAAACTGAAGAATATTCAGTTCGACCAAAATGACTATCACAAATGCAGCAATGAATGGAAATGTAATGTTAATTAATATCATTAGTAGATATAATCATGTCGGCTGACTAATCTAGTTGTTGTCAAATCCATTTCGCTGTTACCTCGAGCGATTTAAGAAACACTCTCAAATGAATCCTTATCACGATACAACATTGGCATTTTTGTTTGGCCATTACATAAAAATTATGTGGCACGATTTGGTCAGTAATTTGTGTTGTTTTTATTAGGTCTTGAACATTCGACGTCGGTATAAAAGATATTGAGTACTTTCATTTTTCGTTTCACCTCTGTAAACTTCTAAATGTTTTTCAAGGTTCTGGTGTAATCGTACGCTGTGCTTTCACTGATTCCACCGCAATAAAAGTCATGGTCAGCGAGCAGGTGTTGTGTGCTAAATGCATAATTCTACATGGGAAATTCTTTATTTCGTACTTGCTGTGTCGGTTAAGCAACAGGGCAAGTTTCGCGTAATGAGATAGGGACTCTGATCTAGTCAAATCAATCAGTAATAACAGATCAGCTTGGATTCGCTCGCTTTGCAGACGTGGGGATAGTGCAAAGTGGATATATTAACATCACTGTCATGGCTAAGAATTTCAATTTTTCGTGCGACCTTAATAATCTGTACCAAAACAGAGTTCACCGACGTACTGTTGTTATTGATGCACCTGATCTTTGTGCTCACTAGCGGGATGCAACGCAAATAAAATCGCCCATTCAAAACATCTATCAATGCAGTTGTATACCTTTGTCCTGACTCTGCAATGGTGTGTATTTTTCAAACGTTTAGATGTTCTTTTTAGTGTCTTTATTGGTTTCATCACCGATCGCTTTGGTATCTTTGCGATTCAAAATTGTTCGATAATCTATAAAGACATTGACAAATCGTGGTTGGAACTATCATAACAATGAAATTTCAATGAAGTCTTTAAGTATTTCTATTAAAATTTTAATTATTTTAATTATGTCCATCTATTCTCTTTAATTCTTTTTTAGCTTTAAGGGTATTAAATGTAGTTGTAAAAACACTCTCTTTCGTTTTCGTATTAGTGCACGGATATTTAACTATTTTGAATGTTTATAATTTAATGTCACTAGTTTTTGTAAAATATGTATCTTCTGTTTTGTCAACATTCCAATAAATTCAGAAATAGACAACTTTTGTGTACTGTCATGTATATTTAATTTATATTTTCAGAACTTTTACATAGAAAAACATGTGTCATTTCATCCTGTCGATGTATACACTTAAGCCCCCTTTTAATGAACAAGTATAAAATTTAATCAATTTATCAACAGAATTTAAAATGAAAATAAATCAATTAATTGGTTACAAAAAAAGGGAAATTGTACTAACATGTACTCAAATAAAAAGACAATACAAATGTCTTTAAGGCTACAATTATTTTCAACGTTAATATTCTATCTTCATTGCCAACGAGATGAGACCTTTGAGTGCAACAATGAGAGACTTCATCACCTATTTTATGCGGACATCAAGACTTCCGTTCGTCCCTGCTCTACCGATCTTTGTGTAGTTGTTTGGTCTCGGACTCTTGTCAGTCTAACTCTGATTTGACAATCGTCTCTGGACTTAGATTTCGGCTTAGAATTTGCTCTGGTCCTGTGATTGGTTCAGGGATTTCTACGGTGAATCCAGGAAAGCTGTTTCCTTCAATAAATAAAATGTCTCGCAATAGACAATAGGTCACATTCCCAAGTACATCTGTATTTTTACATTAATACGGCTCAGAAAACAAAAGGCATAAATTCTGCAGCATGAAAGTTAACTCTGTTTACATAGTTGGTCAATGCTTGTCCTGACCTTAATTCGGGTCACGCTAGGGGTGGTCAATTAAATTCTACTGGGCTCCCGTATGAACCCGTATGTAATCCCCCCCCTTGACTTCTTACTCTACCAATCTAGCAGTGTTAAGTTACATATGGCTTAGACCCTCAGATCTAACTATTCTAAAACAGTTTACTCCACCAATTAAATATTACAAACTAACATATACACTTAAGTGATCAATTAAATATTACAAACCAGTATATGGATATACATGTAATATTATGTCATACTCATACTAGACAGAATTAATCCATAAAACTATAAAACATTACCCATCATTCCTTACGCTTAATTCATGAAAATTCCTAATTATTCCTATGTATTAAAGATTCAATTGCATGCAATCTTGTCAATTCTTTTAACGATCATTTAATTACATGCAACCTTGTCAACTAATCTAATGAAATTTTAATTATGTTCAATCTTGCCAATTCTCCAAATGAATTGATAATTAGAAAATCAAAGAATAAAATCTCGTGACTAGCATTTCACTAAAATCCCGCAAAATTGAATCATACATACATATATCATATCAAGAATACATTTGCAAATAGATCAACAAATGAAATAACATATTAAAATAGGAAACTAAGATTGCGTACATTTTGCCGTTTTCTTTTTTCGTTTCCACGAACCTCACATATAGTCCGTTTCCTAACTGAGACAACTATCTGGCCCCTTACTCAATAACGAAAACGTACTTTTTACGAATTCAAAGGTAGAGTTTGTCTACTCGCTGAGACAACTCTCACGCTTTACTGCCAAATCACGAGATAATCGTCTTTCACGTTTTTCCCGGAGTCGACCCCTATTCTTTCAAGAAAGATTGAAGACTGAAGAATTTTTCTAAATTAAAACCTTTACTTTCTTACAGAGTTACGCCCATAAATCCATGTTAATCAATCGGAATAGACTGTATCCTAAATCTGTTCCGTAGAATTTTTGGATTGACCAGACAACTAAACAACTAATCATGCCGTAATTACCGTTCCTTTGAACAATCACTTATGGCCAGCTTCCCCCTTTAACCGGTCGATTTTGGGAAAGGGTCTTATGTCATTCTCTTGTACCATAACATATGACTCGGTCGAGTTACATCTGTTGGAACGAATTCCCTTTTGACGATCAGAGATGAAATCAAAATAATTATCTATCTCTAGCCCCTTCTACTTTAATTCAGTTGACTTTGATACAATTCCTTTATACAATGCTTCTAAGAGTTTTCAAAATTCGACACATCACATACATATTTCTTTAGTCATTTCCTATGCATTTAGATTTAACTACCTAACTGTGCATACAAACCAATGATTTATGCAGAATATATGTGATCATTCATGAACTGCATTAAGTTTCAGATGTTTTGTTGCTATTCAGGTGTGAGAGTTTCTGATAACTATGTCATATGGTTAATTATATTTGGACTTGCATACATTATTCAATCAACCGTGGTATAAGCCTGGGCAATGTTCTTTCGAATAACAGTTAAAGAGATCGCCTGACACCTGTAAGGTTATGTCTCTGATTAACATCATCTTTGATAAGAAGGAATTTTATGCCAAACGAAATGACAATTAACATAAAATTACTTTTCATGCAACAACAGTCCACCACCATCAAGAACAAGGTTCATGCTAAAAGATAATAATACAAAATATTCGCTGTAAGAAGCATTACCAATAAAATAAACCCTGAGATCTTCATTTTACTAGAATGTCTCCTCTACTTGTCAAGCCAATGTAAAAACAACTGATTTTCGTCGTATGCCAAAATTCCCAATTTAACATTTAAATGGTGTCAGGTTTCTTTCTGATTAAAAAAAATGCAACAGGTACTCGCTCAAGATGTCACATATGTGATAATCGTGCCTGAAGAAGAAAAAACAACTGCATTGGATTGAATCAGATACTCCCTGTGGGACGTTGTCCAAGTCTTCCAAGTATTTATTGAGTCGACTAGATTAGTATCTATCGCAGTTGGGAACATTAAGTTAATATGCTCAACGCACAGGTAGATTTCGTCCCATTAAAAATGAAATACCCTAAGAGTTGCGTGTCACTCAGCGTGATTACTAAAAGAGACTGCCCCTGTCTGTTCTCTTTACATTCGTCGCCCTGGCCATACTTAGGTCTCTCCAGAGTCGACCATATGCATAAAAAGAATTAAGCACTATACATCAAAGCTCTTTTTTTTAAACAAATAAATAAAGAGCTTCGCAATTTGGACTGGTCCATTCCGTTGTTAGGTGTGCTGCTCTTTAAATAAAAAAGCTACTTTAAAGTGCAAAGGCTAGGTACCTGATATACAAATTTACATTCACTTGACTTTTTTCGTAATCGATTTAATCGGAACTGAAGACATATAAAACATTCACAGGCAGTTAAAAGCTGTATATGGTTTTGACACGACCCGATTGAGCACCTACTTGGACGGAGAAAAGGCGTGAACATTTGGGCATATTACAATTACACTACAAAATACATTTTACAAAATGTCTATGGATTATAGGAAAACTACTTACAGGCCGAAACAACCCGATAATAGATTCAGGTAACTCTCTCTCTCTCTCTCTCTCTCTCTCTCTCTCTCTCTCTCTCTCTCTCTCTCTCTCTCTCTCTCTCTCTCTCTCTCTCTCTCTCTCTCTCTCTCTCTCTCTCTCTCTCACACACACACACACACACACACACACACACACTATATATATATATATATATATATATATATATATATATATATATATATATATATATATATATTATTGAAAAGACAGAGAAAAATATTAGCAAATTTCTCGTCCTTGTATAAGCTGAAATGAAAAGGATATTTATTCAAGTGGAAGAAAGCTTGTAGTGCAGTACGTATTGATGATATAAGTGGGACTGTTCGCCCCTTCTAGTGATGATATGAATGGGACGCTCCTTCTAGTGATGATAAGAATAGGACGGCCCACCCCTGATGATGATGATATGAACTGGACGGCTCACCCCTTCTAGTGATGGTATGAATGGGACGGCTCGCCCCTTCTAGTGATGATATGATTGGGACGGCTCCCCCTTTCTAGTGATGATATGAATGGGACGGCTAACCCTTGCTTACTTCTTTGCTTTTTTAAAGTTCGTGGTGATGATATTAATTGGACTGCTATCCCCTGATAGTGATGATGTGGATGGGACGGCTCACTCATGTTTCAATGTTGTAGATCAGTAACTGAATATGAATGGGATGGCTCATCCCTGCTTATTTTTATGTACAAATCCATAATTACACGATGTACCATAACTACTAAGTCAATTGTGCAAATGGCTACCTAGATTTATACAAACAATTTCACAATACATAATGAGTCGAGGCCAATGTCGCAATGCATGTCGAACCGAGGCCACTGAAAGTATTAGACAAGTATTAGGAATTAATGACTTTTATATGGCAGACGTTGTAGAACTTGATGAATGCGTAATTTCCAATGAATTAGTACAGCCGGTCAGAAAGGTATTGGGAGGCATTGTGCACAATGACGTAGAAATTTATGAGATGATAATGTGTTTGTTCCATTCAAATAAGTTCTGTATGACACCAATTTGTGAAATAATTAACAAACGATCTCTTTATTTTATCCACACACACACACGCACACACACGGATATATATATATATATATATATATATATATATATATATATATATATATATATATATATATATATATATATATATATATATAATTTGTGAAATAATTAACAAACGATCTCTTTATTTTATCCACACACACACACACACACGCACGCACACACACACGGATATATATATATATATATATA